>ML782768.1:938690-952692 GCA_009831015.1 Picea engelmannii | reverse complement strand
AAGCATAAAATAATGAGAAAGGACGTTGTATACCTTGGAATGATCAGATGAAATGATAGTATAAGTCAAAATGCAGGTGATGAAGGGTAAAATAATAGCAAAAAGTATGGGCAAAAAGGGTACAATATGTGGTCCTAACACTTATATTTGTTGATAGGGGCAGGAGTTTCCTCAAACAACTTTGTTTTCTTAATCTTAACACCGATTGTGGGCCTGACCACCTTTTTCTTCTGTGTTGATTTGATCCCAATCTGGAGGCCTTGAGTTGTGAATTTTGGGGTTTGCTTCTGCTAACCCTTTCCCGCTATGTGGCTGGATATTCTTATTTGGATCCACATGATAGGTGTCAGTATTGGGAGCATAATTTTTAGTTGGTTATTGGATGTCAATATCTTTTGTTTGGAGTTCACATGAGCACTTGGACATGGGACCCTAGTTTACAATGGTTGTTGGACTACTTCATCATGGTGGCTTTTATTTCTCAATGGGACTCTGGTTCTCTAGTCTACTTCATCACTATGGTTCACACTTATCCATGGGACCCTTGTTCTCTAGTCTACTTCAGCACTATGTTCCACACTTATCCATGGGACCCTGGTATATGGTTGTACATCAAGCGTTGAGGACAATGCTTTCATAAGGGGGATGGAATGTTAGGTATCTAGAGAGGTAGTGGGGGGGGGGGGGGGGGGGGNTAATGATAATAGCGGAGTTCATTCAATGTAAGGTGGACTAGGTCCACTATATTATTAAATAAGGCCCACTATGGTAGTTAGATATAATAAATGGGTAGTTATATATAATAAATAATAAATGTAAGAGGACTTCTTATAAGGTTCTACTTCTAGAAGATTCCTCCTCTAGAATGTTCTTAGGTGATGGTATCACTATACAAAGGGGTTCAAGAAATGTAAGGGTACATGAAGAGAATTATTGTATTTGGAGCGATATCACAATAGGAGGATGCCCCCTTGAAAGGGCAAGTGAACAAGAGAGGATCCCTTCCATAATAGGATCCATTGTATGGTGTTGCCCTACCTCAAGGGTTTGGTAATAATAAAGTGTGGTTTCTTCTATCTTGCTTTGTGGATCTTTTGTGTATTATGTATTTGTGGTGATTATATTTGTAGATTTATTCAGGTTCTTAACACAAACCAATGGAGTCACCGATCAATTTTAGAACAATGGAGTTGCCAGGTGAAAAATGAGCAGCCAGAATAATGTTTCCAGTTTCAGTTCACCATCTAAAACTTGATCTTTTCATTGTCTTTCTCCGAGGGAATATGTCTTCACTTCCATCCCCAGAAACGACACCATTAATGTTAGCACTGAGAGTCACCCTCCGACTGCAAGAGGATAAGCCCAATACCCATCAAAATAAAGTAAAAGGATTAAAATGGTGTGAGTGGGTGAGATCAGTGAGACTGTAGAGAGAGGATAAGATAACAGAAGTAAATGTAGATCGGTTCAGGACCATTGGTCTATGGAGTTATAAGTATCATGAATAAGGAAGGCATTTAAACCGCCTATCAGAAAAAAGGATTTAAGTGGTGATGAGGATAAGAAGACATGAAATGTCTGAGTGATGAACCATGAAAAATGGGCAAGATGACAACATATCCTCTACCGCCTCAGGAATCCATAGATAAAAGAGATCCTGCATCCAGATAATAAGAAAAAAAATGAATATATGACGAACCATGAAAGATGGGCATGCTAGTAACATATCATCCATCGCCTCAGGAATCCATATACCAGAGAGATTACATTCATATAATAAGGAAAATAGAAGCGTCTGAGTGATGAAAAACGAACATGGGAAAGATAGCAACATATCCTCCATCGCCTCAAGAATCCATGAATCACATATACTACATTTAGACAAGAAGGAAATCATGAAACAAAGTATAAACTAAGAAGAAGGTCTGATAAAAATGATTCAAAGGAATATTCAATAACATATATTTACAATCCAATCCCGCAGGCATACAAACTAAAAAATTACAGAGCCCTGCTCCTTAAACTCACTCGACTCTCCAGCCTATGAAGAACCCCCCCATTTCAAAATCCAAACTGATCTCTTTTATATCGACTCAGTTCCCCTCTTCCAGGAGTGTGATCTCTCTATTTCATTCAAGGTTTTACATCTAAGCAGTCCGCTGTCAGACTGTGCATGTATCCCTCTGTCAGACATGAGCTCAGATCGACATGGGCTTGCAGGAAAATCTGCTCCTAGGGGTACCATGGGTTGACAGCTCCAGATCCTCCACGCCTTATTTTGTGGGGTGAGATGAGGTTTCAATTATTGGTCTATGTCCATTAACTAATATCCCCTCAGAATCGAGACCAAGCTAGGTAACTAAGAAATGGATACTTTTTGTGATTAAATGTGATGCTAAATAAGCATACGAACTTGGGTCCATTGGTCTGATCAAGTTCTATGGCTAGAACAATTCTGCTATTTGTGGTGTTTCCGCTGAATCTTACCCATCCACCAATTTTGGGATACATAGTCCTTGCATGGAGATGACACCAAATTTGGCATTTTAAGAGTCTTGGATGTGGAGCAGAGGATGAGCGCCCTGTGACTTTGGCCTTATTCCAATGTGACCTCGGGCTATGACCCTGTTGAGTTCCTCTTTTGACATAAATAATTCCCTATCTTACCTTGTATCTAAGCCCTTTTGCCTATGCTATGAGCCTATACTTGACCATTTCCCCCCCACACATACCTAATGTCCGTGTTCATGATCACAAAAGGTAAATGATGATTTAAAGTATGTTTTGTTTAACTTTCTTGGATTAATTCGATTAAAGTGTTCTATTTTGTATAATCCTAATAGTTTGACTCATGAGCATCTTATCCGGTACTTGCACTATTCCGGTACTGCTAGACATCATGTAATCCAGAACCAAAGCTATTCTGGTACCCAAGGTAGTTTTGATCCGGTACTATGTTCCATATCCATTCCGGTACTGTTTGCTCTACGTCCATTCTGGTACCAGACTCCTGACTATGTGTATTCCGTTACAAAAACCTTTGTTTCCAGAATGCGCCAGTTGGAACAGTAGGGTGGTGAAGATTTCGAGAAGGCAGTTGAACAGAAGCTCCCAAATCATTTTTCTAGAAATACGAGAGACTCCATCACTCATGCACTTCATGTCATGAGGATGGAATCGATTCCTAGAAATTCGATGTAGATATCAATTGTAGAATATCTCAAACTGTTTAATGATTATCCATATATATTGATAGTATCATCTTATCTTATATAAGGAATGCTGTATAGATGATAGTTAGTAAATAATAGGGAATGTAACAAAGTAGTCTATTAGAACCAGACGATACCTATCATTTTCATGTATGAAGTAAAAGACTATTGATCCAATTTACCAGTTGAATTAATGCAAAAGATATTTTATGTCAATTCTTGAATGTGAGTGAAAAGATTTAGTCTGTTACTTTCTTAAGAGGTTCCTTGTTGTTTCGGCAAGGGCCCACCGCCCCAAGCAAGGTAAACCTCCTTGTATACATTCTGTGTGTTTGTGTGGATATTTTATAGCAGCGTGTGTGTGTGATTGATCTTTAATTTATTTTCAGAGTTCAGTATTGAGTTAATCATTTTGGATTGGTGTGAATAAGCAGGTTCTATATCGAATAGATACTTCATTCTCAGATGTTGAAGATGGCCATTTAATTATTTGAAGCGTGGACTGATATCTTGAGTTTATGATTGCAGTAGATTTAGTATATCAAGGAATCAAAAGACTTTATATCTCATCTTCATGCTCTGCAATAAAGTATCTCAGTTATACTGGATATTCTTTGTGCTGGTTTGATTGAATTACATGAAGCTGGAGTTGGTTTTGATTTCAGGAGTGATTGGAATTTATTGCTAGTTACTGTTTTGATTGATATAGGAGACAAGATTCTTAAGTTCATCCCTTTAATTCATGAGCCTGAAATGAAGAGACTTGTTTCTTTAGAACATCTCTTTGATTGGATGTTTGTTTAAGTTCATTATCAATTTTCTCTTCTAAGTTCAAAGATATTTGAAGTCTTTAAAAATCTTAGAAACATAGTTTTTATGTTATTAATTATTTTCTATATGTAACAGACTTAGGTAGGTTACCTGTTCTCGACACATATAGTGTAACAACTCTTTTTATTAAGAATCCCAGATTGACATTTAAATGAGTGTAAGATATATATTGAACATATTTATACACCAACATTTTGGCGCCATTGTCGGGGAGTTGTAAACGGTAATAGGTAGCATTTTGAGTTTTTTATTGGTTTGATGAAGTATTGGATTGGATTTGAGGATAGTCTGAGGGTGGAGAGAAGACGACAAGACGAGAGGTAAGAACCTGCGCATCCACTTTGTTGGGGTTGCTCCAAAGTCGGGTTGTCCTCCTACCTTTAATTAGGAATCTACATTTTTCATTCATTTCATTTAAATTTCTTTTATGAGTAGATATAGGGATAATAAAGGTAGATTTATTGCTCCTAAAATCTCAGAAAAGCTAGAAAAGAAAACAACAAAAAGAACCCCCCCTTATACTAATTCATCAAAAATTCGTGCAGGAAAAATTTTCAGAGGAGAGAGCTCAAAGGAAACAATTACAACAACAACAAAGAACACTAAATCTAAAGCCACTGTTTATATTGAAGACATAAGACAACAATAAAGGGAGGAAGCACTGGTGACCCATCTAAAGGAGAAACTGGAAAAGAAACAGAGGTAGTAACAGAAGAGGCTGCATCTGCTGTTGGAAGGCCACACAAAACCTTGGAACATCTAGAGATACCAAGAAACCCAGTGGTGGAACCATCACTCAGTGGAGAAACTTCAGCACCTCCCTACAGGTTGTTTGGAGACATGACATAAGAAGAGGGAAACATAGCTAATGAAACAAAAACATTTGGATTCCCCATATTGGATATCACTAAAGACGTTTCTATGAAGAACATTCCATTATATTCACTTCCTCATTTCCGAGGTATGTCAACAGAAGACCCTGAATCATTCCTATTTGAATTTGACATATTGTGTAGGAGCTATAACTACACAGATAATGCTAAAAAATTAAAACTTTTCCAAGCTACACTAAAAGATTCAACACTAAGGTGGTTCATGAGCTTAGGGGAACACACCATTTTGTCTTGGGACAGTATGAAGGAGACCTTCCTCCAGAAATACCAAGATTATTGTAGACCTAGGGATGCTAGGAATGATATATTCAAAATGCAGCAATCAGAAGAAGAAAGCTTAGAAGACTACCTAGAAAGGTTCTTATACAATTACCAAAAGACTAATTATTTTTCCTTAGACACAACTATAATTAGGATTGTCTTTATAAAGGGTGTGAGGGATGATTGCATTGAAGTGTTAAACCTCATGAGTTCTGGGGATGTGTAACAAAATCCATTTGCAGACATAGTAGAGTATTGTAAAATATACTCTCGCAGTCAAGCTAAAACGGGGAAAAGCATAAGGGATCCTACCAACAGAATTGTTAAACCCACATCTGGAGGTGTCACTATGACACATAACCCCTGCCCTTGGGTCGAGATCCGCACAGGATCTTCACTAAAACCACGCCAAGGTTTAATCAAACCCTTTGTTTTAGCCACAAAGGACTTCGGGTTTCAGGAGTTGGAGAGTCCCTATATATCCCCACAGCTCTTGACAAATGCTAAAATGCGAATTGTCAATGAGGGTTGACCGCTCCAACGCACACCACCTGTTACCACTAAATTCGGCTTTTCGGGACTTGAGCGAATGACCCAACAATCGTTCCTCTTGCCTTATGATTCCCCTAATTATGAAAAATTGGAATGTTGAAATGGGCTCAACGTCCCATGAAATGTGCGATCGATGGCCTTTCAGGACTCCGTGTACCAAGAGTTCACGATTCTCGATCTCAACTCACTTGCCCCGCCAATTCTTGAATTTCGAAATAGCCACCCTTTTTCGGGATTTCGCGTACCGGGAGTTTGAAACTCTCAGTTCCAAAAATCACTTGTCTCCTCTACTTCCTGGACCCTGAAAAGCCGAAATGTCGGGATTCCATTCCAAAGACACTTCACATTTCGTGACTTCGGGGTTTTCAGTTCAAAGCACCCCAGCTCCTTGTCATTAGGATTTCCGAAATGCCGAACTCCAATATACTAAAATGCCGATGTTTCACACTAGAGGCACGTCACGTTTCACGACTTTTGGATTTTCAATGCTAAGGTCCTGGTTCCTTGTCATCGAGATTTTTGGTATGCCGAACCTTGAAATACCAAAATTTCACACTTGATTATCCCTTTCACAATTCGTGTTTTAGAGTGACCAAGGATTTTGGCCTGCACTCCAAACTTGCGAATCCTGAATCCCTGAAATGATCTGGCGGCTTAACAGACCACGATAAATGGTTCACATTGATTCTTGATGTCAGGGTGGTGGATTCATACAACTCCTAACCACCTTACAACTCCTCTAGATCCTACGGTCCTCGTGACTTCGCGAATTCTCCACAGAGAATTCTGACCACCATATGCACTCCTCAATGACTCCTGTCCGAACGACTCAACGTTCTCCATCCTAAACTTAAATTCTATGAGATGATTTCAGCCTCCATCTCCCTTTGAAGTGGTTCAATCTCCATATTCCTTTGAGATAAAACTCATACCCTCGTCAACGCACACCTTGCGGACGTTCGTTGCACTCCTTGCAGGAATTACCAGGAAGAGAAACAATTGAAACTCATTCTTCTCCTCTCTCAGACTTCATATACTCAACATGAAATCATACACACAACATTGAAACAAATGCATAACAGAGAAACAAAGCAACTGTAAACATACCATTCAACAAATGTAAACAGTAAGCATCATAACACCATGAAAATTGAGTCAAAGCTTCATATATTAACTCAAGTGCTCCTGTACATGGGTTCTTCTCTACAACTCTCTGCTACAGTTTCCCAGCTTATGAATTCTGAATGATCATAATAATACAATGATACAAGGGTGAGGGTGTCTATATCCGTTTTCCCTCCTACTCTCTAAACTGTCTAATCTATGAATTCAAATCTACCTACTTTCATTCATTACGCATAAATGCCTTTACATACTACAGATGAGAACAACGCTCAAGATATATTTACAACATATAGAATTAAGTGTAAGTACGCTTCCCTTAACTATTACATTAATTCCCATTCATTAATTTTTCAAAACATTTCAAAATGTGCACTGGTGCTTTTTTAGCTGTCTCCTGCTTTTACGTTGCTTGCTTGGCTGGCTTCTTATGATGCTCCTGCATCATACTCCCTCGCTTGAAAATTTTCATGAACTCCCGTTCATGAGCTCTTGCACGGTCTGTCCATGCCTATGAATTTATGCTTCATCCTCCCAACTAGCATCTTCAATTGGATGTCCCTTCCATTTGACCAAGTATTCAAAATACTCTTTTCTCCTGGTCTTTTTGCTAACCCTTTTGTCAATTATTCTTTCCATCTATGGATTTTCAGCTACAGGAATTTGTTTTTTCCATTGAACCTCTTTCTGTTCCTCCTCTGCTCCTTCTTCTTCAACTCTGTAAGGGTACAAATCCACAAAATTGAATATCGGTGAGATTCTGACCCCATCAGGTAATTCAATTTCATATGCGTTTGCTCCAAATTTCCTTATGACCTTGCACGGTCCAATATTTTTCATCTTCAGTTTGTTATATGTACCCCTTGGGAACCTTTCCTTCCTCAGATGTGCAAGAATCAGATCACCAACTTCAAATTGAAGTTCTCGCCTATGTTGATATACTCTCCATTTGTATTCCTGACTTGAATTCTGCAATCACTCCTTAACTCAGTTGTCGAGCTCCTTCATTCCTTCTACAAAGTCCTCTGCACTAGCACTCCTGAATTCATTTTGTTCCAAATCTTTCAATTTAGAAACTCCCCTTGGCTGCATTCCATATACAATATGGAATGGACTCTTCCTTGTGCTTCTATTGAGTGAATCATTGTAAGTGAATTCCTCCTGTGGCATAATGTGATCCCACTGACTATGGTGTTCAGTCACTAGGCTCCTTAGCAAATCTCCCAAGCTCCTATTTACAACCTCTGTTTGTCCATCCATCTGAGGATGATATGCTAAGCTAAAAGACAAAATTGTCCCCAACTTATTCCACAAGGTCCTCCAAAAATTTCCTACAAACTTGGTATCTTGATCAGACACGATACTCCTTGGCAAGCCGTGAAGTCTGATGACTTCCTTGAAAAACAGGTTCACAATATGAGTTGCGTCACTGGTTTTCTGGCATGGTATGAAATGTGCCATTTTTGAAAATCTGTTGACTACCACAAAGATTGAATCATATCCTCTCCGTGTCCTTGGCAATCCCAATATGAAATCCATGCTCACTGCATCCCACGGCCTTTCAAGTATGGGAAATGGTTGGTATAACCTTGTGTTCTGCCTTTTTCCCTTCGTGTGCTGACAAATTCAGCACCTGCCCACAAATTTCTTAACATCTTTCCTCATCCCTGGCCAAAAATATGAGCCATTCAACTTTGAGAATGTCTTGTCATGACCTAAATTTCTGACCAATCCTCCACTGTGTTTTTCCTTCAACAAATTCTCCCTCATGGAGCATTTTGGAATACATAGCTGATTTCCCTTGAATAATAATCCATCCTAGATCATGTATTCAGTCCATTGGCTTCTGTCCTTGAGAATTGGATTCTCAGATGCCACATATGCCTCTTTAAAATCTAGGTCATCCCTGTACATCTCTTTGAGGTTATCAAAACCCAAAGTCTTGACTTTGAATTCCTGCATAAACAAACATTTCCTGGTCAAAGCATCAACAACTTTGTTAGCAGTTACAGAAATATGCTTAATCAAAAAAGTAAATTTTTTCATGTATTCAACCCATTTAACATGCTTTTGGTTCAACTTCTCTTGTTGAGTCATGAATTGCAAAGCGTTATTATCGATGTACAAAACAAACTCCTTGGGAACCAAATAGTGTCTCCATTTCTTCAGCACTTGTATTACTGCATAGAATTATTTGTCATATGTGGAGTACTTAACCTTCACTTCATTCAAGTTTTCATTGAAGTATGCAATTGGCCTATCGTCTTGGCTCAAGACTGCTCCAATTGCCAATCTACTCGTGTCACACCTAACCTAGAATGTGTTGCTGAAATCCGAAAAAACCAGAATTGGTTGCTTAGTGATCTTCTTCTTTAGCAGATTGAAACTTTTCTCTGCTTCCTCTTTTCAATGAAAAGATTTGTGTCATTTCTTCACCGTATCCATCATTGGTGTGCTAATCCCACTGAAGTTTCAGATGAATTTTCTATAGAAGCTAGCCAAACCATGGAAGATTCAAACTTCAAACATGCTCTTCGGTGATGGCCAATCCTTAATCGCCTTTATCTTTTTTGTATCCATTTTCAGCTCATTTGCAAAGATAACAAATCCCAAATAAGTGAGTTCTGTTCTCATGAATGACAATTTCTTCATATTGATCAACAATTTCTCTTGCTGTAATCTCCTCATTACTGCAACTAAATGACTTAAGTGTTCTGCTTCTGTTTTACTGAAAATTAATATATCATCAAGATATACAATGACAAATTTCCCTATGAAATCCTTCAGGACTTCGTTCATCAACCTCATGAAAGTATTGGGTGCATTCGTTAAGCCAAATGGCATGACAAGCCATTCATATAGCCCCTCATTCATCTTGAATGTTGTCTTCCATTCATCACCTTCTCTCATTCTAATTTGATTATATATTCTTTTCAAATCAATATTTGAAAAACACTTTCCTCCACTCAAGAAATCCATCAAGTCATCCATCCTTGGTAATGGAAATCTGTATCTGATGGTAATCTTACTGATTTCCCTTGAGTCTGTACACACTCTCTAGCCTCCATATTTCTTTGGGCTGAGCACTATCAGAACAACGCATGGACTGAAGCTTTCTCAAATCAATCCTTTGTCCATTAAGTCCTGGACCTGTCTCTTAACTTCTTCATTTTCCTGCAGTGTCAATCTATACGCTATTTTGTTCGATAAACAGGCTCCAGGTATAAGATCGATATGATGACTTATACTCCTGATAGGTGGAAATGAACAAGGTAGTTCATCCACTACTGGCAACGAACAACGTAGTTCGTCCACTACTATATCAACAAACTCTTCCAGCAACTCCTGGATTTCTTTTGGTAAATCATCTATCCTTGTACTGGCTAAAACATTTTTGGGCTTCTTGACCACAATAAATTGTGTGTCTTCCTTCTTCTTAACCTCATTAAAAAGTTCCTTCCCACTCATGAGAAGTACAGTGTTTCTCATTTATGTTTTCACTTCTTTATCCTTAATTGGTAGCAACATGTGAGTCCTACCATTTTTTTCCAGGGTGTACGTGTTCTTTCTCCCATCATGAACCACTTTTCTATCTTATTGCCATGGTCTACCCAACAATAGATGACAAACATCCATGGGAATGACATTACATAATATTTCATCTTTATATCCTCCTATTTTAAATTCAACTAAACATTGTTTAGTGACATTTACCTGATGTCCTTTTTGTATCCATGAAACTCTGTATGGGCTTGGATGTACAACAGTCTCCAACTCCAACTTTTATACCATCTCTGTAGATACGAGATTGTCTGTGCTACCGCTATCCACTATGACCTTGCATAATCTGTCTTTAGTTTTGCAAGCAGTTTGAAATAGACTGTTTCTTTGGGCTGGGTTCTCTGCTTCCTTCTTCGGCTTCAAGAGAACTTTCCTCATCATTAATGATCTTCCACCCTCAGCATATTTTGCCTCAACATTCCATCCTTGAGCTTCGGCAATGTGAGTTTCACCACCATATTTCTTCTTATCTGGACACTCATAGGATTTATGTCCGATTTTTCCACAGACAAAGCATTTTAATTCACCTCCTCTGCCTTTTCTTCTTCCTATGGCTCGAGGAAAAGTATTTCTATCAGCATATTTCCTTCCCTGTGAGCTTCCTCCTCTCTCAGGTTGAGGTTGAGGTTTCTTCCTCTCTTCTTTAGGTTTCTGAGTTCTGTCTTGGGAAATTGTTTTGCCTCTAGCTTGACTTCTGCCTTGGTCTCTTTGACCTTGCTACCAGCTCAACTTCTCTTCAGCTTTCAGAGCCATATGATAAGCATATTCCATAGTCTGAATGGTCATCATGCTCATCTCATCTTGAATGTCATATCACAAACCATTCATGTACCTGGAAACCTTTTCATCATCGCTTTCTCGATGACTTGCTCTGATGTTTATCTTGTAGAATTCTTCAGTGTATTCTTTTACTAACATCAGCTTCTGTCTCAAATTCTGCATCCTCTGAAACAGAGTGATTTGATAATCCTTGGGTATAAATTTTTCTTTCATCTTTGCAACCATTCTATCCTATTTTTTGATTTTCTGCTTTCCCTTGCAGCGTTTGTTAGCCTCCAGTTCATCCCACCACAGTGCTGCATGCCCTTTAAGTCTAGTAATGGAATATTTGACTTTCTTATCTTCCTTGACATCCTCATAGTTGAAGTATTTGTCTAGATCTCTATCCAGTCTAGAAGTTCTTCAACATCCAAGTTGCCTTCATACACTGAAATGTCCATTTTTTCTCTAGCACCTATCCTTGCAACAACCCTGAATAGGCGTTCTTCTGCAGCATCTACGACTACAACTTCTTATTTTTTAGCTTCATTTTCACTTTAAGCTTCGCTGATATCCCTAGCGTCAATTGTGCACCTCTGTTTTGTTTCCATAGCATCAAGTCTGACACGTAATTCACGCATTTCTCTTTCCCTTGCTGGATCAGGTATTTGCCTATCTCTTCTTCTCGACATTTCTCTTTCCTCTACTGGATCAGGTATTTTCCTGTCTCTTCTTCTCGATGGCATGGCTGTAAAATTTCCTCTCTTCTCTCTACTACAAAAAGAAAATAAATTGTTCTAGGCTTTGATACCACACTGACGTAGACCCCCTGCCCTCGGGCCGACATCCGCACAGGATCTTCACTAAAACCACACCAAGGGTTAATCAAACCCTTTGTTTGAGCCACAAAGGACTTTGGGTTTTGGGAGTTAGAGAGTCTTGATATATTCCCATAGCTCTTAACAAATTCCAAAATGCGAATTGTCAACGAGAGTTGACCGCTCCAACGGACACCACCTGTTACCACTAAATTTGGCTTTTCGGGACTTGAGTGAACGACCCAACAATCGTTCCTCTTGCCTTATGATTCCTCGAATTCTGAAATACTAGAATGTTGAAATGGGCTCAACGTCCCATGAAATGTGTGATCGATGGCCTTTTGGGACTCCACGTACCGGGAGTTCACGATTCTCGATCCCAACTCACTCACCGCACCAATTCCTGAATTCCAAAATAGCGACCCTTTTTCAGGATTTCGTGTACCGGGAGTTTGAAACTCTCAGTTCAAAAAATCACTTGTCTCCTCTACTTCCCAGACCCTGAAATGCCAAAATGTTGGGATTCCATTCCAAAGACACTTCACATTTCACGACTTCGAGGTTTTCAGTTCAAAGCACCCCGACTCCTTGTCATCAGGATTTTCGAAATGCCGAACCCCGATATGCTGAAATGCCGATGTTTCACACCAAAGGCATGTCGCGTTTCGTGACTTCGATATTTTCAATGCTAAGGTCCCAGTTCCTTGTCATCGAGATTTTTGGTATGTCGAACCCCGAAATACCGAAATTTCACACTTGATTATGCCTTTCACGATTCGGGTTTTAAAGTGACCAAGGATTTTGGCCTACACTCCAAACTTTTGAATCCCGAATCCTCGAAATGATATGACGACTTAACAGACCACGATCAATGGTCCATGTTGATTCTTGATGTCAGGGTGGTAGATTCATCCAACTCCTAACCACCTTACATCTCCTCTGGATCCTACGGTCCTCACGACTTCGTGAATTCTCCACAGAGAATTCTGACCACCAGATGCACTCCTCAATGACTCCTGTCCGAACGACTCGACGTTCTCCCTCCTGAAATTAACTTCTATGAGACGAATTTGGCCTCCGTCTCCCTTTGAAGTGGTTCGATCTCCATCTTCCTTTGAAGTGTTCAAAGGTGTTATCCCTCCTGATCTTTCACTTATAAACTCAATCTTCCAAAATGATCCCTGCTCGCACTCCTTGCGACAAACCTTCGAATAACCTATGCTTATTTGGATCTCTAACCCTGTGCACTCCTTGAAACAATGGTACTTCAACCTTCCTTCTAGATTTATAAAATCCAAGGCTTCAACTGGCCTGCGCACACCTTGCACAAATCTTTGCTTCACCTACACTTCAACTAGTATGAGAACAATGATATCTCTCTTGAGATTTCTGAGATAAAACTCAGACCCTCGTCAACGCACACCTTGTGGACATTCGTTGCACTCCTTGTAGGAATTCTTAGGAAGAGAAACAATTGAAACTCATTCTTCTCCTCTCTCAGACTTCATATACTCAACATGAAATCATACACACAATATTGAAACAAATGCATAACAGAGAAACAAAGCAACTATAAACATACCATTCAACAAATGTAAATAGTAAGCATCATAACACCATGAAAATTGAGTCAAAGCTTCATCTATTAACTCAAGTGCTCCTGTACATGGGTTCTTCTCTACATCTCTCTGCTACAGTTTCCCAGCTTATGAATTATGAATGATCATAATAATACAATGATACAAGGGTGAGGGTGTCTATATCCATTTTCGCTCCTACTCTCTAAACTGTCTAATCTATGAATTCAAATCTAACTACTTTCATTCATTATGCATAAATTCCTTTACATACTGTTATCACTCCAAGAAACCCTCTGTGGTTGCAGACCAGAGGTGCTTGGTAACTTAAGAAATGAATGTTTTTTGTATTTTTTGAATGTGGATCAATGGGACAACTCAATATAGCTTATGGCATTCAAACATAAAAATGATAA
>ML782768.1:916320-931314 GCA_009831015.1 Picea engelmannii | reverse complement strand
CTTATTGAAGAAGGATTCAAACCATTCAAACCCAAAAATTCTTGATCTGGGCGAAAATTTGATTATTCTGGCCGTGACAGCTTTCAACAGCTAACTTACCCGAAAATCTGCTCCTTAGCTGCTGAAAGTAGCCACTTTCCACAACTAACTAGTCAAAAATTCTGCCTTATGTGCTGTTGAAAGCGGACATATTTTCAAAATTGAATTTCTCGGTCATAAAAAATCCATTTTTCATATATGAATTGTCGATCATCATCTAGAGAATCTCATCTTTCCAATGGTGTTGTCAGATCTTAATTTGGAGCTCAGGAAGGGATTGAAAAGTTCCCTGCAAGTTTAAGTATCATTTTTTCATTTGCAATTCAAAACCCTAAATGATCCTTTGTGAACAATGTCTGATATGGAAACAAAGATTTGATCTGATGTTGCCAACCCGGGAGTACAAACTTTGTTAGCTGTTGATAATCTTGACTTTCCTCAGCGCGCCTCTTTGTAAGCCCCTGTTAGCTGCGGAAAGTATGCACTTTCCACAGTGCGCCACTTTGTAGAAGACCCTCCTTAGCTGTTGAAAGCATGTATCTTTGACAGCGCGCCACCCGAGAACTGATTTTAAGAACCTTTTAAGATTTGACACTTTCAACAGTGCGCCAACTGATGAAACGATCTCCTTAGCTGTTGAAAGTGGGCACTTTCCACAGCGCACAATGAATTTTTGAAAACATGTTCGCTGTGGAAAGTAAAAAATGACAATTTTGAAAAAGGAGACTTTATGGGTCAAAACCAAAACTTAAGTTTTGCAGCTAAAAAGACTCAACAAGTAATTGAGGAAACTATCAATAGCCATGCTATCCACCGTAAAACCCGACCAAAATGACGGTGCTATTTTGGGAGTTAACACATACTACAGATGGGAGCAATGCTCAAGATTTGTTTACAACATATAGACTTAAGTGTAAGTATGCTTCCCTTAACTATTACATTAATGTCCATTCATTAATTTTTCAAAACATTTCAAAACATGCGTTGGTGCTTTTCCAACTGTCTCCTCCTTTTACGTTGCTTTCTTGGTTGGCTGCTTACGATGATCCTGCATCACACTAAGATTGAAATGGGAAATATATTAGAAAACTTTAAAACATATATCCTAAACACCATCAGTTCCCAACTAGATACCATGAAAATTAAAAGAAAACAAGAGGAAGAAAATGTTGCGTTAGCAATTTTCTGTCATTAGTGTAGGAGGAAACACCCCGAAAAGGAATGCCCCCTTAATGTTATTGAAATCTATGGCCTCTATGTAGAGGACCATTCTACTAATGAATTCCCATCTCTACCCAGACTCAAGGCCATGTTCAAGGGAGGAGGAGAACCTGAGACGTCTTACTCCCCTAGGATACCATGGAGACAACAAAACCCCAGCATGTTTGCAGACCCAACTCAACATCAATACCCCCAACAACAATGGGTACCCCCCATGGCTTACCCTCAGTGGTCGACACAAACCCAACCATGGAAACAAGGGTGGAGAGGACCTGTATATGGGAATGTTCCCTTCCAACCAATTTGTTTTCCCACTTATCCATAATACCCTTCGAATATTTCACAGCTACTCCCAGGATTTAACCCCCCTGCCCTTCTTCCACCCCCACAATTACAATAACAACTCGCACTACCCATAAATCCAACTATGCAACAACCAATGCAAGCTGCACCCATCCAAAACACTCCTCAACCTACCCCCATTCCTGCACAACCTATCCCTAACCCAAATAACAGGCCGACACAACCTATACAAAACATTGAAGTACAAACCTTCCCTACATATGTAATAATTCCATCTCCATTTAATGGAATTGAATTAAGATAACGAAGGGTTGTAAACAAAACAAATCCCACTATGGTCATCCAAGAAGAACAGGTACACAATCACACAAATCTAGAAGAACAAGTACACAATAACACAAATCTAGAAGAACAAATAGATGCACAAACAGTTCAAGGAGAAGAACAGATGACTAGTCCATTGAATGAAGAAAGAAACACTCCTGTACAACAACAAATTCCTTCTCCCAACTCCCTTGTAGCAGAAACACCTCATAAATTGAATCCTCCTTATGCAAAAAGGCTGCTCGTAAAGAAAACTGAGGAACCTCTAGAACATAATTTAGAGACTGAACTCCGGAACATATGTGTAAATATTCCACTACTACAGGCCATTAAAGACATACCTATCTATGCCAAAATTGTAAGGGACCTTTGCATTAAAAAGCTAGGGAGAAAGAGGAAGGAACCTCCTATCATACAGGTGGTAGGGCAATTATCAGAGTTTATAATAGAGATGCCATCTAAGTATAGTGATTTAGGGAACCCAATGGTAACCATAGAAATCAATGGTGTTGCCTTACCTAACACTTTGATTGATCTAGGGGAAGCAATAAATGTGATGTTAGTAAACACTATGAAAACACTACAACTAGATCACCTGAGACCAACACAAACTCTACTGGAGCTTGCAGACAAATCCGTCATCACCCCAACAGGGAGTTTAGATGACATAATAGTTACATTGGCTTCTTGGGAATACCCTGTGGATTTCTTAGTAATTCATCCCAAATCCACCAAACTAGGACATCCAGTAGTACTCGGTCGACCTTGGTTGGCCGATGCATTCATTAGATGTCGATATGGAGAAATGACAATCTCCAATGGCACTCAAAGTCAAAAAATCATCTATTTTCCCCCTGCCCAACAAGCCACTGAAGTTCCTCTCTGGTTGGAGAATCCCTGTGGGGAGGAGGACTACACTCAGCCCTTACTGACACTTGAACAAGTGAAAGGAGTACAAGAGAAAATTGAAGAACAAATCTTAAGTCTATTCTTGGCTGACTCAACAAGCATCGATTATCCTCAATATTTCCCTAACTACACATACATCTTTAGCCCCAAATTTCAAGAAATTTGGCATCTTCCCACTGCTACAGTAGCCACTGTTTCACAAATAGAGGAAGGGAAAGAATCAACTGTTCAATATGTTGAAATGTACTGGAAATTCCTTATATATCAATGCTAGCCTAGAAACAGATCATCAACAAAAGTTGATACAAATGATTCAAGGGAAATCTGATTCTTTTGCATGGGATTACTCTGACATCAAAGGGATTCACCCAGACACCTGTATGCATCATATTTTCACTTACGATCAGATCAAACCTGTTAGGTATCCCCAAAGAATAATGAACCCAACCTTGAAAGATATAGTAAAAGAAGAACTCCAAAAACTCCTACAAGCCAATTTCATTTACCCTGTATCAGATAGCAAGTGGGTCTCCCCATTAGTTATCGTACCAAAAAAAATGGGAAATGGAGGATTTGTGTGGACTTTTGAGAATTAAACAAGGCCACCTATAGGGACTACTTCCCTTTTCCTTTCATAGATGAAGTCTTAGAGACTTTGTCTGGGAAGAGGTATTTTTCTTTCCTGGATGGGTTGAGTGGTTACAACCAAATAAAAATTTCACCAGAAGATCAGGATAAGACCACATTCACCTGTCCTTGGGGAACCTATGCCTATAGGGTTCTCCCCTTTGGGTTATGTAATTCCCTTGCTACCTTTCAAAGGGATGTCTTGGCTATTTTCTCTGATTTAACCAATGATTGTGTGGAAGTCTACATGGATGATTTCACAGTATATGGGGATGATTTCCAATAGGCATTGGATAATTTGGAGAAGGTACTGGTTAGGTGTAAAGAGACCAACCTCTCACTCAGTCATGAAAAATCAAGAATGTTGCTCATGAAAGGAATTGTTCTAGGTCACCACATCTTCGGTACAAGAATAAGAGTGGACCCTGCCAAGATCGACATTATTTCCCAAATCAAGATCCCTAGCTCACAAAAGGAAATCAGAAGTTTCTTAGGGCATGTTGGCTACTATAGGAGGTTTATTCAAAATTTTACAAACCTAGCTTCCCCCCTTTTCAAACTGCTAACAAAAGATGTTGAATTCTGTTGGGATGAGAAATGCCAAATCTCCTTTGAAATCTTAAAAAAAAAACTTTCAAGTGCCCCTGCTTTGAGAGGTCCAAACTGGTCTCTTCCTTTCCATATTTGCAGAGATGCCTCAGATACCGCTTTGGGAGCTGTATTAGGACAAAGGGAAGGGAATATTCCTTATGCTATATACTTTGTTAGCAAGAACCTCTCACCTGCAGAAGCAAACTATATTGTCATAGAAAAAGAATTTTTATCAGTAGTACATGCCATCAACAAGTTTAGACACTATATCACATGATACAAAGTTTTTGTGCACACTGACCACTCAACTATCAAATTTCTAATGAAAAAACCTATTACAAATGCTAGAGTGACTAGATGGCTGTTGTTACTACAAGAATTCAATATCACTATCATATATAGGCCTGGGAGAGACAACTTGGTTGTTGATTTCTTGTATAGAATTATTCATACAGGTGACAATACTCCAGTAGATGATGATTTTCCGGATGAGAATTTATTTTTCATTTCTACTTACACCCCTTGGTATGTAGACGTAGCCAACTATCTGGTAACCAGGAAGCTACCTCAAAGTATGACATCCAGAGAAAAAATAAATTTATTTAGCTAATTTCCAACTATATGTGGTATGAGGATACCCTATACCGAACTGGACCTGATTTGGTAATCAAAAGATGTGTTCGGGAAGACGAAATGCAGGATATCTTCAGAGCCTGCCATGATGGCCCATGTGGAGGCCATTTTGCTGAAAAAAGGATAGCTTACAAGATTCTACAGTATGGCTATTATTTGCCAACCATCTTCAAGGATGCAAAAAAATATGTTGCCAGCTGCAATGATTGCCAAAGAATGGGAAAACCTACAACAGTCGACAAAATGCCACTCCAAGCCCAAGTAGTGATCAAACCCTTTGAAAAATGGGTCTTATATTTTCTAGGAGATATCAATCCGATGTCCCACAGGAAAAATTACATATTAGTTTGCACAGACTATGTAACAAAACGGGTAGAAGCCAAGGCTTTGTATTCAGCCAATGAACAATCTGTTGTAGACTTTCTCTTTGAGGAAATATTCACTCATTTCAGGGTAGCTCGGGAAATAGTCACTGACCAAGGGGCACAATTCACCCCAAATTTGGTCAAGGCTCTTACTGAATAGTACAAGATCAAACACATAAAGTCTTCTCCCTATCACCCCCAAGCCAATGGCCAAGTGGAATTGACCAACAAAGTGAAAGAGGCCATCCTCACTAAGACTGTTCAGCTGCATCACAAAGACTAAGGTGATAGGCTGCCTGAAGCCTTGTGGGCCTACAGGACAGCTTGGAGAAATACAATAGGCCATAC
This sequence comes from Picea engelmannii, assembly GCA_009831015.1. Classification (NCBI taxonomy): domain Eukaryota; kingdom Viridiplantae; phylum Streptophyta; class Pinopsida; order Pinales; family Pinaceae; genus Picea; species Picea engelmannii. The sequence goes on along the minus strand of ML782768.1, from coordinate 925,954 downwards.
ACCTTATGAGTTGGTGTATGGGAAAAAGGTACTACTACGCATAGAGTTTCAGGTAAAAACCTTCAGAACTACCATGCAATTAGGGATGGACCTGAACGAAGCTCAAAAATAGAGGCTATTACAATTAAATGAGCTTGATGAGATAAGACAAGATTCTCTACAAAGAACCACCCTGATACAAGAGCAAAGGACCAAATGGCACGACAAGTACATTAAAAAGAAGTCCTTCTAGTTAGGTGATTGGGCCCTCCTATATGATAGTAGATTCAAAAATTTTAAAGGTAAATTGTCTACCAGATGGATGGGGCCCTATGAGGTTGATACAGTTTATGAAAATGGTTAAGTAAGGATAAATACAATTGATGAAAATAAGGCTTCCTTTGTTGTAAATGGGCATCGACTGAAGGTTTATCATAAGCCTCTGTCAAAAGAGGATTTTGTCAAAAATGTTCTTTAGAGTTCCTAAATGCAACTGGTAAGCAAGAAGGTTTCCCCTCCTGCTGACCTACCACACTAAGTTCAATTGCGTAAATTCATCTTCTGTACATAGGTGTGTCATTAGATAAAATATCTCTTTTATTTTTCTAATATAACTAACAAAAATAAAACAAAAGTTGGTTGTGTTCCCATGTAGACAAACAAATAAGGAGGGCATCTACCAGATGGAGTCTTCTTTAAGTTTTTTAGACTCCTTAAAATTGAAAACACCAGTGAGAAGGAACTAGCCCAGGCTCGATAAAAATCCACGATACAGTATAAAGAGTTTCCTTTAAGTTTTCCAGACTCTTTAAAATTGAAAACACCGGCGAGCAGGAACTGGCCCGGGCTCGATAAAAATCCACAGGACAATATAGAGAGTTTCCTTTAAGTTTTTCAAACTCTGTAAAATTGAAAATAATGGCGAGAATTAACTAATCTGGGCTCAACAAAAGTCCACAGAAAAGTAGTAGTTAGGATTATTATTGTTATTTTTGTAATAAAAGAGGAAATTCCAGCAGAAGCCGTGATCACCTTGGTTCCAAAAGAAAAGGGGTTCTGTCATCTCAGTAATTGGTCATTGTAGAATACCCTCCTGTTACAGAGATTTCTTTCATTATTCATCTACAAAATTTTGGTAACTACATGGTTTTTCAATCGAATTTGATCACAAAACACCAGCTATTCCTACAAATCACTGCCACCAGAGTCTGTGTGAAAGAGTTTTTTTTAGCACCAGAAAATAATGTTCATGTCTGTGCTTATCTGGCACTAATGATCACCTCTATGTTCATTCGGTACCAAGGGCCACCCATGCACCAAATCATCTCGTTATGCTTATCCGATACCGGATCCTATCCGGTATTAAAGGAGGGACCCTGTGCTATTCCGGTACTAATTACAAACTCTACACACAGGTGATCCCGTACTAGTTCCAACGCTGCACACAGGTAATCCGGTACTTAGATGATCCAATACTGGTAAGGATGTGACTGGTACCTCTCATCATATTTCAAAGTTTCCATTCAATTATTAGTGCAAGGACATACGGATTCAACATTTTTTCATTTTATTTTAAGGAATTAGACTAAATATGCATTTAAAAACATTTGGTTTCTCTCGTATCATGACATACCATTTCTTTCACAAACCTTTGAAAAATCCTCGACCACAGTTCTGTAAGAGAATATTTCCCTGTTCCCTGAAATATTAAGAGTGCAAGGTCATGATGTCTCTTACCAGATCAAACTCATACTCCCTCTGTCTATCAGGTAACTAAATCGCATAAACTTATGATGTGCTAACGTACTATATGAAATGACACGAACCATGTCTCTAAACATATTGAATAATAATCCTAGACGATTCTACACTCATGAGTCCCCATCATAACGACCACACCTTTCCATGAATATTGTCTGACATCAAATTTCCCACGAGTCCGTAAGCCATTAGTGGATCTGACCTGCCTCACCATATCATTATGATTATTGATGTGACCGTTGTAATCTACACTTCCATCTATAAACGCTCCTTTGGATGGCTCTGCCATCCAGATGAGATTTATTTACCATTGCTATCACACCATCCACAAACATCCCATGCCTTCATATTCCTTGCATATTTTTCCCCGTCCGGTACTCTATCACAACCTACGCTTATCCGATACTCAACCCTTCATCCTCTGTCTGTGCCTCATCCACCTGAGAGAATTGTTTAAGCCGGCATGGGGGTCAACAGGCATGAACCCATATTTAAATTATACAGGGAAACAACATAATATCAGGCTTGCAAGGAGAAATATGAATAGGCAGGGTGGGTGCCATTTTTGTACAAGTTTAAATGCCATTACAAGGGAATTTATCTTGCCTTCGCACAGACATATGATGGAGGAAGTGTGCAGTTTGGAGACATAAAGCTAACAATTACAGAAGCCACTATATCAGAAGCTACAAGTCTCCCCATGGCCGGAGAAGAATACTTCAAGAGGGTGATCATTGACAGGAAACTCTGTCAGAAATTCCTCAAATGAGAGAATCAAGACCCCAATTGGACTAAGGGAATCCCATGAAGCTACATCAAAGAGGAATATTGGACGATGCTCATAAGTTTGCAAAAACTCCTCACCTATGAAGGAAGGTATGTAGTGACATTCATTTATCATTTGAAGCTCTTATCACATTTCGAAGGAGGACCACAAATTAATTTTCCCCACTTCCTATGGACGAGTTTAAAGAAGATGGCAAGAACGGTGAGGTCAATTTCCAAGAAACTAGAAAATAACCTTCATCACCATGGTTTAATCAAACTTTTGGTTGTTCATGCTTTAAGGACACAAGGTGGTAGTTGGAAATAATTACTCCAACAGAATTTTTCTCAAGGAATATCTGAATCTGTTGAGGTATAGGAGGTAGGGATACACAGTGAGGGGGGCACTATCACACCCAGCTCATCTCATCCCATTGAGAAATCAATGATAGAAAATTTTGACGTAGGGGAATCTACTACATTGAGGAAGAGGAGAGCCACCCAATCCCAGAAAATGAGCCCTACCTCGATTCAAAAGGATAAAAGACAAAAGGAAGACTCTAAGCTAGGAGGATGATCATACAATGTTCCTGAAGCAACCATGGAGGTGTCATTAGAACCAACCAGCCAGGTAGAGAAGACCCCTGACCTCAACTTACAATGCAAGAAAAGGTCTACATAGTCTAGATCAGTCCTGCGCCCTAAAGGACAACTATCACGAAGTAAGAAAAAAAAGAAAGAGGAAACATATCAACAAGAGATTTCATATAAGGAAATTGTCAAACCCCCTTTGGAATCCCCTAAAGAATTGAAAAATAATCTGGAGGAAGTTATTCGGTCTTCCTAAGAACTGGGTGGTGAATTGAAAGAAACTTCTAAGGTGGCAAGTCGAAATAAAAAGAAGCTCAGAAAAGAGAAGCCACAGATTCTAGAACCTATGCCTCAATCTTCCATGGTAGAAACATAGGCTGGTTAGCAGAAGCAAACCCCAATATTCACAACTCAAGGCCTCCAGATTGGGATCAAATCAACACAGAAGAAAAGGTGGTCAGGCCCACAATCGGTGTTAAGATTAAGAAAACAAAGTTGTTTGAGGAAACTCCTACCCCTATCAAAAAATATAAGAAAGTCTCATTGCCTACACAAAGGACCACTAGAATCATGGCCAAAAAAACGATAGTTCCAAATATACCTTCTCTTCAAGGGGAACCTATGGATATTCCAAGTTCTCCAGAAAGAGGAAGTGTTTGTGGGGTTACAACAATAAGTGAGACATAAGGGTTGGTAACAAAGACGTTGAGGGGGTTGAGAAAAGAAAAAGAAGCCCGAGAGGAGGAGACTAAGGAAGTAATCACACCTATCCTAGACAAATCCCTCAGCAAATGAAAATTCACAGCAGAAGTTGAGAGGCTGAAGCAAGAATTTGAAGAGTACAAGGTATTGGACATGCATATCAAGGCAGAGAATGCACGATTGAAGGAAAAACATGAAGAGGTCTCTACCAAACTCAACAAGGCCCTACGATTGATCTAGTATACTAGGGTGATCAAGAAGGAATTAAGAAGTGAAGTTTCTGGTTTTAACATCCTGCAACCTGAGAAATAACAGAGAAGGATCCAACTTCGCAGAATTTTTGGGTATCAGTTTTGATAATGTTGCATGAGGACATGCAACACCTTCAACATGGGGGAAATGTTGAGTTCCTCTTTTGACATAAATAATTCCCTATCTTACCTTATATCTAATCCTTTTTTCCTATGCTATGAGCCTATACTTGACTATTTCCCCCCCACACATACCTAATGACCGTGTTCATGATCACAAGAGGTAATTGATGATTTAAAGTATGTTTTGTTTAACTTTCTTGGATTAATTTGATTAAAGTGTTCTATTTTGTATAATCCTAATAGTTTGACTCATGAGAAACTTATCCGATACTTGTGTTATTCCAATACTTCCATACATTGTGCAATCGAGCACCAAATCTATTCCGGTACCCAAGGCAATTTTGATCTGGTACTATGTTTCGTATCCATTCCGGTACTGTCTTCTCTGCATCCATTCCGGTACCAGACTCCCGACTGTGTGTATTCCGGTACCAAAACCTCTTTCTAGAATGCGCCAGTTGGACCAGTAGGGTGGTGAATATTTCAAGAAGGCAGTTGAACAGAAGCTCCCAAATCAGTTTTCCAGAATATGAGAGACTCCATCACTCATGCACTTCGTGTCATGAGGATGGAACCGATTCCTAGAAATTCGATGTAGATATCAATTGTAAATTCTCTCAAACTGTTTAATGATTATCCATAGATATTAATAGTATCATCTTACCTTATATAAGGAATGTTTTATAGATGATAGTTAGTAAATAATAGGGAATGTAACGAAGTATGCTATCAGAACTAGACGATACCTATCGTTTTCATGTATGAAGTAAAAGACTGTTGATCCAATTTACCAGTTGAATTAATGCAAAAGATATTTTATGTCAATTCTTGAATGTGAGTGAAAAGCCTTGGTCCATTACTTTATTAAGAGGTTCATTGTTGGTTCGGCAAGGGCCCACTGCCCCAACCAAGGTAAACCTCCTTGTATATGTTCTGTGTGTTTGTGTGGATATTTTACAGTAGTGTGTGTGTGTGTGTGTGTGTGTGTGTGATTGATCTTTAATTTATTTTCAGAGTTCAGTATTGAGTTAATCATTTTGGATTGGTGTGAATAAGAAGGTGCTAGATCGAATAGATACTTCATTCTCAGATGTTGAAGATGACCATTTAATTATTTGAAGCGTGGACTGATATCTTGAGTTTATGATTGCAGTATATTTAGTATATCAAGGAATCAAAAGACTTTATATCTCATATTCATGCTCTGCAATAGAGTCTCTCAGTTATACTGGATATTCCTTATGTTGGTTTGATTGAATTACATGAAGCTGGAGTTGGTTTTGATTTCAAGAGTGATTGGAATTGATTGCTAGTTACTGTTTTGATTGCTATAGGTGACAAGCTTCTTAAGTTCATCCCTTTAAATCATGAGCCTGAAATGAATAGACTTGTTTCTTTAGGACACCATCTCTTTGATTGGATATTTGTTTAAGTTTCATTATTAGTTTTCTCTTCTAAGTTCAAAGATATTTGAAGTATTTAAAAATCTTAGAAACCAAGTTTTTATGTTATTAATTATTTCCTATATGCAATAGACTTAGGTAGGTTACCTGTTCTCAACACATATAGTGTAACAACTCTTTTGATTACGAATCCTGGATTGACATTTAAATGAGTGTAATATATATATTGAACATATTTATACACCAATAGACCTGATGCCTTATCTCAAATGGTTATTTTAGTATTTCACACTTCAAGCGCTTCGGGATTTTGGGCACTTCGACAGTTCGAACTTTTTTCTCTGGTGCTATACTTCGCACAATTTTGGACTCCCGAAAGCCCATGAGCCACTAATCCAATATTCACATGGGATCTCCACTGTTGAAAACTGAGCCCGCCTGCTTGAAAGATTAAAACTGCCTGCTGCTTGCACCTCAAGGCCAAAATGGACTGGTATGAAAGAAGCGCTTTGACACTTCATGTGTAGACCATGAACTCAGATGACTTCCTGCCTCTTGAAAACTATATGTGATAACAATTAGGGTTTTTTTGGTGCACTATTGAACCATTGAACCCTGGGTCTGCCCCTATGCAAACAAATGGTTTTGATGCCAGGACTGAAACTGTGGTTGCCGAGACCTGAAATTGTGATTGTTGGGAAATGAAGACAACACAAATATCTATGGGTAGATATGTTTTTGTAGTGCGTAGTATTCTACTTGACTTGTGAAGCTCTGTTCTAAGAAAGAAACCGGATCTGAAGAAAAGAGGTAAGATCTTAAAGTTTTTTTCTTTGGTAAAGGTAAGATAAGTGGAAATGTTTTCTTCGAAAGTATGAATCTAGGTATGATAGATTTTTTCCTAGCCTGAATGTTAGGGCACAGTTAGAAGAAAGAGTTGATTTGAATAAATTTGATAGAAATAGAGAAAAATATGTTATTCCTATGCATAGAAAGAATTTTTGGACTAATAAGTGGATGCAAGAATTTAGAAAGAATTTTTGTAGATTACAAATCCAACATTGTGATCCCAGTGCACAGTACAAGGAAGGTTGGGGATCATTTAAAAGAAAGAGAGGAATAACACTGTGTTATAATTGTAGAAGATCAGGGCATCTTGCTAAGGAATGCCCTGGTACAAGTCCTATGTGTCTTTGTTGTAAAGTTTTTGGTCATGAGGTTGAGGATTTCCCAAGGATGATTGCTAAAATTGAAAATATGAACACGAGACAAGAAAGCTATAAAGAAGGTTAAGAGACTAAGGATATGTTAGAAAATCAGAAAGAGAAAGAATCAAAGAAAGCTCATACTATGTTAGTACAGTTAAAACAAGCAATGGATGACCACAAGGATGTCAGTTTGTCAGAGATCCTGAAAGAAAAATAGTGCATAGTCACTAGAATAAAAGACTTCGACATAGACTGTGTATTGGATGAAGAAACACATGTGAACATTATGCCAGGAAACACTTGGGAAATTTTGGAAAATCCTGCTATGATACCTTCATTGGGAAGGATAGGCTTGTTTAAAGGAAATATGATAACCCTATGTGGAAGATTTACTAACATACCTATGATTTATCATGAAACATTGATTGAAGAAGAGTTTGAAGTCATTAATTTTATTGAGAAACCACCCCTTTTCCACTTTTCTTAGGAAAGACTTGGATTGAGAAGGATCAGATCAAAAGGAAAGAAGAGGAGGAAGCCACATAATAGACAAAGAAAGAACTAAGGGACCTCATAACCCGAAAAATAGAGTGAATAATAGAAGAATAAGAGGATAAGTCGAAGAAAAAAAGGGAAAGAGAATTAGTTGTCAAATTTGAAAGAACACATGAAGGTTTGAAGGACCTATCCATACAAGAAGAAAGTATGTCCACCTAGGACCTAGTACGCAGAGAGGTATTACCTTTGAAACCTTTGAAAGAACATCAACATCGTGAAGTCACTATGCTACAAAAATATAATCATAAGAATGGAAAGAGGAATCTAGAGACTCAGATCATAGGAAAGAAGGAAAGGAAACTTGGTAAGAAGAAAACCAAGCTAGAAAAACTGTAGGAGGCTCCAGAAAAGACTTCGCAGGAGGAAGATCTACCGAAGTTGAACCTCGTGGGAATAGAAGAACCACGTAGAATGGGACTTCACCATGACGAAACTATATGACTGTTGGAGGCACCCCGACTGTTAGAATAACGCTCCAGAACGGCTATAAACACAATTATTGACAGAAAAATTGTCATTGGACCATTGGGACCATGCCATAACAGACTTATTCACATTGATTGATGCATTCCTACCTGTTGGAGGAATACGTTACACCGCTTGTTTATTTAACCCTTCGAACGCTGCGCCGGGACCACATTTTTCCACCTATGATTATCTAAACTAACAGAGAATTGATTGCATATTGCACTATGATTTCTAGACCTTTCCATCCATTTGATTACCTCGCTTGTCCGCTCGCCTACCCAATCTATTTGATTACAAGTGTGAATTTCGGGCAAACATAGCGCGCTAGAGAAGTTTGTGGAGGAGATTATCGTGAATCTCATAGCTAAGAGAGTCATTTCTGTAAGAATATAGACGTTGTCGACTAGAGGATTGCAAGCATCCCTCTCGATTGGATGTCGTTCCAACTGTACTACTGAGAAGTGAAGCAAGCACCCCGATGATCTCGCTAACGTGAATCAGATCCCATCGGTCTTGCCAAATTATATACCACCTTTGGCTGGAGTGGTTAACCATGACAATATCCCACGTGAATTTGAGTACACGCTAATCACTGCGTACATCCAAAAGGGGATACACATAGTTGGACCCCAGTTAGGACACATCCCAACTCTGAAGAACAACGAATTTAACCTTGGAGGCAGGAAGAACTACATGATACTCATGCCACATAGGTATTTGATGAAGATGACTGGGAAGAAATCATGCATATTATCCCAGCCATGGATTAAGGAGCTCGTACAATCAACGATCCTGAATGGAATGGAGATTCCTCCCTTTGGCCAACATCAGGAAGTTAACACTTGCGTTAAAATCCTCCTGACGTGCTATCACAGAGGATATCTATAGCTAAAAATGTGTGTCACTATGGATCTGGCATTGATCCACCTCATTACAAGACTGAGCATGCAGGGACCAGACCCTCAATAGTTCTACCCAGGGAAGACTTCAGATCGCTCCCTCGCACAATGCATAAAGGAGGATTATGGTGATGTAGAGAAGGGAAAGTGAGGCTACAAGGTACCCTCCATCTAGGATGGTGCAGTGTGCCTAGCTTGTTATCTTATAGCTAGGAAGAGCATCAGAAAGAACTATCCCACCAGGTCACTAGATTCATAGTAGACCTCATAGGAAAGTGCGTGGAGGGGATGAAAATGAACTGAGCGAGTTACCTTGTCAACGAACTGGATAAGGACTATCATGGAGAGAAAGATCAGGGCTATGAATTCCATTTCAGTTGGTTAATGGTACTAATCAAATTTGTTGCTTGGCAGATGCTAGAAGGAGTGACATTTCCATAAGTTGAGACATCAGATCCATTGGCCATGAGGTTCGCCACCTTGTGGTATACAAATGATATGTCGAAGCAGTGGTAGTCGAAAATTGTCTTCCATGCTTACTACCAGTAGCTGAAGTGTGCTATTTGTTAGGACCACATATTGTACCCTTTTTGCCCATACTTTTTGCTATTATTTTACCCTTCATCACCTACATTTTGACTTATACTATCATTTCATCTAATCATTCCAAGGTATACAACGTCCTTTCTCATTACTTTATGCTTAATCCGTTTTGCATAATATTTTACATTACTTTTGGTCTTAACCATTGATTAGAAGTGCATAAGTGTCTATACCTGCAGAATAGTATCCAAGACCGATGCTGAGACACAGAACTGTCCAAGTTGATGCTGAAACACGGAAGCTGCTACATAGTCCGAGGAAGCACATGCTGAAACACGGAGCTGCTACACAGTCCGAGGATGCATATGCCGAAGCACGAAGCA
>ML782768.1:904364-916220 GCA_009831015.1 Picea engelmannii | reverse complement strand
TAGATAGAGCTTATTGTTTTCTGCATTATTGCTTTCATGAAAGAGTGTTAGTACTGAGTCTCTGTTTGAGAGTAAGGGTCCTGTTCTCTGATTGCAAGATAGTTGTTCTCACCCATTGCAATGTTATCTTAAAATGTAATCCAAGATTCTTAATTTGAACTATAAAGAATTGCAATAGGGAGATCTCTTTCCTGTGATACAATTCAGAGCTTCAGTTCATTTCAACAAGTTAGATAGAATGATTTCTTTACTACAACACTAAGTGCTTTTGGAATTGAGCATATATAGTGCGCAGCTATATTTGAAACAAAAGACTTCCCTGGGTTGATAATTTATGTTTCACTTGGTTGTTTGAAATTAATTAAGCAATTATAGTGACCAACACTATTGAAGAATTCCCACGCATGACCCTGAACACATTGCATCAATACATACTGCTAGAAAAGTTCCACGTAGATCCACACTTTATCTACATCATCACGCACAGGGATGAGAGTAAGGAGGAATTGCAGTCCTATTATAAGATGACCGACGAAGATATGGAGGAAATCACCAAACAATGGCCAACAAAGTTCCTATTACCAGTTGAGGATGCATAACTCTCTAACCCTGACATCATTGGAAGTCCCTTGGTCACCCGGGTCGAACATGATGGATAGACTAGTGTGAATAAAAAGAAGAAAAAGGAGGAAGTGCAGAACATAGAAACTGATGACGAGGATAACACCTCAGAGGAAAGCAGGCCCGAGTCACCCGCAAGAGGAGGAGGATACGAAGTGAACCAAGAAGAAGGAGGGGAAGAAGGAGAAAAGAAAGGAAAAGGTGAAGTTACAATACCAAAGGACCCCCTTATTAAGGCCGAAACATTGAAGAAGTGGAAGGTTTCTCCGCAGAAACCCTCATCAAGAAAGAAGACGTGTGCTAGTAAGCCCAAGATGAATTCCATGCTCATAGAGGATGATGCCGATCTAATCATCGCAATTGTGGAGGATGCTTCAAAGGATATCTTGTAGTGTTATGGAGCAAAGAAGGAGACATTGTATGAGAGAATAGAGAAGGAGCTGAAGGAGATACAACAAACCATCCATTCGAGTCGCGCAGTACCTACTGTGCCTTCTTCATCGAAAATTGCAGAATGGGGGGATGAGCCCGCCCAATTACGAAGATTAGAAGATGCAACAAAGGCTTGACTTTAGTGAGCCTAAGAAGAAAAGGAGAAGGCTACAGAAGCCTTGAAGCAAGAAAAGGAGGAGGTCTTAGAGCAACTTCGAGTTGCGCAAAAGGAGAAAGTTGAATTACGGGTGATGTTCGAGGAGGACAGTGCAAAGGTACAAAAAGAAAAAGACCAACTACTTGTAGAGCATACTGCAATCAAAGAGGAAGTGACTAAATCACTTCGCTCTATGTTAGGGTTGGAACAAGAGGAAGAAGAGTAAATTGATATTCAAGTGGGGAATCTCACTGAGGCCATTCAACAACTTCAAGCGAGAGTAATAGAGTTAGAACTCCAAGCAGTGTCGAGCACTCCACAAGAAGTGCGTGATCAGAGAGTGGAAGTCGCTAGAAGATCAGTTGGAAGGATCAAGACACTCACATCAGAATGTAAGAAATTAATTAATCGTAGTGCACAGACCTACGAATGCCTCACAGAAGATCCAAAGATGAGGAAACTAGAAGCACAACTCCAGGAGGCACAGCAGCAAGCATCCATCGTGCAAGCGTAGATGAAGTCACTCATTCTAGTTGAGAAAATGAAGAGATCACAGGATTAGCACGCAGTCCAACAACAAATTACTGCCATCCAGAGAAAATTCATGGAGGTTATACATATATTACAACTGGTACAGGATGAAGCCTGCACGATTTTTGAAGATATTGAAGGACAAGGCTCGCAGCTAGACCAAGTAGTTATGACAGTGGAATAGCACCTAGAAGGGCCTATTACAGAGAAAGTGATTCAAGATTTCTCCAAGCATGAGGCTTTGGCGAAGCATCAAGTTGAGGCATCTTGAGCTAAGCTCAAGGCCCTTGAAGGAGCATTGCCCATATTTGAGTGACTCAGGACAAGTCGCATGTGAATGTTGGGGGCCTGTTGGCCCTTGACCAAGTTTTGAGGAAACATTGGTCGTGTTTGACCTCTTTTGGGACTTCGATAGGCTGGTCGAAGATGGAGCTCCTAGGAGGAGTTGATATCATGGGATATCACTTGTTTTTCGGGCTTGTGGACCGAGAAAAGGTTTTAGGGTTTATGTAATGGGTTAAGGGATGTCGGCCCATGGGTTTACCCAGGATTAGGGATTTTTGTAAATGTATAAATAAGTAGCTAAGCGATGTAATAAGTAGAGTTGTTGGCTATGTGCACCATATGTTGTAAGTAGAAGATTAGTGCAAACAATTTATGAGATTGGTGGATTGGATATGTGCATGATATGTTAGTAAGGCTATGTGCTAGTAAGGAGTTGGCTCTGCTGATTTGGATTATTTTCGGCACGAAATGAGATCGGAGATATAATAAATAAATGCACAGAGATATCGCAGATATTCAATAATATAATAGAGATGTATCAGAGATGCAACCATAAACACAAATATATAGTAATACACTATTTCTATTAATGAAAGAAATGTATAGAGACTGTAAAAATACAAAGTGAAAGACTTCCTAGAATGGTGGCAGCTTATCTCGGAGAAGAGATGTGACGGCTACTTGCATTTGCAAGAAGATGGTTACAATGAGTCTCTGAAGGCCTTTTTACAATAAAAAAGAATGCAAAAATTCCTAGACATCCAAAAACCTAACCCTAGGAGATGAAGTGCCAAAATTCATGTGGGCCCCGTTTGGGTAAGTTAGTACATCAACTTCTCGTGGTCGTAACTTTTGCATACGATCTCTGTTTTAGGTGTATGATAGCTCGTTGGAAAGGTATCGTTGAGGAGATTCATTTTGGGGGCTCAATCATGCCTTTGGATATCATTGAGAACCTTGATCATGAAAAACCTTCATTTAGGCCCTCAAAATGGCCTCGGAAGTTAAAACCTGCTAAAAATAGTAAATTGCCAAAATTGCTAGAAAGTTGTTTTGAGCCAGTTGGAAAAGGTGGGCGGCCACCGATATCCACCTGGATCAATCCTCCCTCATTAGGAAGCAATGGTCTCCATTGTGTTTAGTTCCAGAGGGATAAGCGTTTGTTGAATATGCATCTTGGTGAGTTGCTTGTCTTGCTGGAGACGCCGCGCTGCTCAGTTTGTGGAAGTCTATCATGAACCTGTTGAGGTTGAGGTTGTTCAACAAGTTGAGATACATAAGAGGACGGTGTGTAGAAGGAATATTTGCACTTTCCTGCAACCTTGTCGACCTGCTTCTGTTGGATAGAAGGTGCTTGGGGCAAGGCTGTAGTGGTTGTAGTGTCCTTTTGTTCTCCTTTTGAAAAGATTGTGAAGAAGCTGAATTTTACATTATGAGATACTACCTTGCAACACTTTTTAGGTGGAACAATAGTCAGAACTACCTCTGGTATTTTGTAGAGATGACCCGCCAAAGTAACAATGAAACTATGGGGTCAAGACTCATAAACAACATGATGTCTCCACATATATGGTTGGCCCAAGAGCACATCACAGACATCCAGTGGGGCAACATCACATAATACTTCATCCTTGAAGGGCTGGATATCGTACGACAATTGACATTGCTGGTTGACACAAAGATCTCGTCCTTGGCGAAGCCACCCAATGTTGTATGGTTGCGGGTGTGGTGTTTTCGACAATCCCAACTGTTTGACGACCTCTGCTGAGATGAGGTTCTTCTGGCTTCCACTATCAACGATAAAATGCAATGGGGTCCCCTTCACCCACATCTGTGAATGAAAAAGTCACTCCCCCTCTTCGGTATCTGTTGGTTCTTCTGGTTGAATTGATGCGATTGTGACAATAGCAGTGGGGTCTGCGTCAATGATTGACCCTTTACCAATGTTTTCAGAATCAGATTCAGAATCAGGGTTCATCTCCTTGTCTTTGATCTCGGCCACCAATGACTATTTTGAGCAACATTCATCGGTGTTGTGCTAGGGGATTTTGTTGAAATCGCACCATTTTTTGGTGTCCTTCTTTGTCTTCCCGTGACCCTTCTTTTCCTATGTCTTAGACTGGTTTTCAGGAGACTGCTTGTTAGGGTTGTCTTTGTCATACTTTGGTTGTTGTGGATTTACAGATCTGAAATCTCGTTTGTTCTGGTGCTTAAATTTCTGCTCAATTTTAACAGCATATCGATAATCCGCACCAAATGATGAGATGTCCAGAAAATCCATTTCAGTCTGGATGTATCTGTGTAGAGCCCCACGGTATTTCAGAACCAAATGTTGCTCAGAGTCTTTGATACCAAGCTTGGTGCACAAGGTATGGAAGGTATTGGTGAACTCCAGAACTGCTTGGCTCCTCTCTTGCCACAGTGTGGTCCATCTCATGTACTGGTCCTCATAGTTTCCAACAGGGTAATACTGTTCCTTTACCGCATCCACAAAAAAATCCCAAGTGGGATTGGCCCCGTATATTCCAGACTCCTATGTGGAACTTTGCTCCCAGTAAGTTTCCCACCAATGTTTGACATGAGGGATAGATTTAAGGAGTGCGAAGGTGATCTTTTCTTTGTCGGAAAAATTATGAACAGAGAAATAACCTTCTAGCAGAGTTAACCATTTTTCTAGGGCTTCTGCATCTATTTGTCCTTCAAATACAAGAATATCAAAGTTAACTTGTACCTTGAAAGGAGAGGTGACTCCAAAGTGGCCGCTTGATGAAGATGCGCCTGATGCTATCGATAGGCGTTGAAGGATGTGGTCAAAATTCTCCATCATTTTGTCCCTCTGTCGCATGAGAGCTTGCTCAAGCAACAGATTGATAGGATCGTCTGCTCTGTCATTTTTATTTTCTTCCGCCATTAAGGGTTTCTTGGGTGTGCGAGAGTGATTGTCTTCAAGAGAGACAATCTCGAGACCCAACTTTCTATACTCGGACCTCATCGGGGACATGCACTGAAAAAAATGTTCAAGAGAAGCCTGCTCTGATACCACTGATCCAGATTATTTTCGGCACAAGATGAGATCAGAGATATAATAAAGAAATGCACAGAGATATCACATATATTCAATAATATAACATAGATGTATCAGAGATGCAACCATAAACACAGTTATACAGTAATACACGATTTCTATTAATGAAAGAAATGTACAGAGACTGTAAAAATACAGAGTGAAAGACTCGCTAGAATGGTGGCAGCTTATCTCTGAGAAGAGATGTGATGGCTACTCTCATTCGCAAGAAGATGGTTAAAATGAGGCTCTGAAGGCCTTTTTATAATAAACAGGAATGCCAAAATTCCTAGACATCCAAAAACCTAACCCTAGGAGATGAAGCGCCAAAAGTCATGTGGGCCCCGTTTGGGTAAGTTAGTACATCAACTTCCCGGGGTCGTAACTTTTGCATACGATCTCCGTTTTAGGCGTATGATAGCTCGTTGGAAAGGTATCATCGAGGAGATTCATTTTGGGGGATAAATAATTAATTCAACTATCATTGAGAACCCCGATCTCGAAAAACCTTCATTTAGGCCCTCAAAATGGCCCTGGAAGTTAAAACCTGCTAAAAATAGTAAATTGCCAAAATTGCCAGAAAGCTATTTTGAGCCAGTTGGAAAAGGTGGGTGGCCACCGATATCCACCTGGATCATATGTGCCTTGACCTGATTGTGGGAAGGTGGATCTAGTGTGTTGAAAATACTAAGACAACAGAGAGGGGGGGTGAGTCAGTTGTTACTGTGCTTAAACAATATTAATTCAATTAAACCATTTTTAATATTTCTCCAAGTGACCATCAATATTATACTACAAATGGAAAACATAAATAATGAGCATCACTCACACCTAAGATATACACAGAGACACATTTTCATGAGGAAACCCATAAAGGGAGAAAACCTCTTCTTCTTCGAAATGATAGGCAGTCTTTTAAGTTCTGTACATCATCTATAATTGAGCACCAACTCAATGTGAGGCTACTACCTCTGTTTTACAAGCTCCAACTTGTTTGAGAGCACCAACTCTCTAGTTTCTCTAGCACCCACTAGAAGGAAGAAACAACTCCCTAAGTGTTCCAGCACCAACTGGATGGAAGCACCAAGTTCCAGTCACACAGGCACCAACCTGTATAACAGAGAACAACTGTTCTCCCTTGCACCACCCTGCCACCTTGGTTTTTCTGGTTGCAACCAGATGGAAGCTACAACTCCCTGTGTTCAAGCACCCACTTGAACCTCTGAGGAAAAAAGTCCTCCCTAGCACCTCCCTACCACCGTTATTACAAATAAATGATTGAATAACCAACAACAAAGATAAATCAATTCTTACCACTTCTTCACTGTTCTGCAATTCTTCTCTGCTACACTATTCTTCTTCTCTGTTCATACTTGGCTTGACTTGCTGTCTCTTTCTATCTATTCTTTATCTGTCCTTCTCATGATTTTTGATATGTGCACATTCTGCTCTCTTCACCTTTTCTCTTCTGTTCAGCCTCTGTTCCTTATCTCTGAGTTTTCTTCACACTGCGTATACTGTAGTTTTACCTTTCTACAGTTCAATTCATTTTTCAGTCAGAATAACCAACTATACACAGTTGTCTCATATCTTCTTTTATTCACACATGCCTCAGCAACTGAATCGTAAAACCGATCAAGAATCATGAATCAGTTTTGCTAACTAAATTGTAACTGATCAATTAACTATGAGGTGAAACAGTATCCCTCCGATCATATTCAAATTCACCTACACTGTTGGATTACAAGAAACAAAATGTGTTTTTCATTTCGTATTTCGGTAATTCATGAATTCCTATTGCGAAGCATCTCGACTCTCCAAGCCGTGATACCCAAAATGGATCTAGATCAATGGTCCAAAAAACTTCATAATCTGATCCCTTCTTTTCCTAATCAAATGGCTGACGGGATTTCAACATTTTTCCCTTCGAGTCTTCGAGACTCACAATAGTCCCTTTCAACATTTCTTGATTTCTGTGGTGAAGTGTTTCGACACTCCAACTCTCGGTAACTGAAACCTACACCAAAAGGTGTTTTTCGCATTTCAAAATTTCTACATTCCTGTGGTGAAGTGTTTCGACACTCCAACTCCTGGTATCCAGAACTCCGAAATGGAGTTATTTCTCGGTCTATGAAACTCTTTGTTGATGTGCCTGTTTTGGGATTTTGGCGTTTCTCATTTCACAACTTTGGGACTCCTGTGATGAAGAGTCTTGACTCTTGACTCCTCCAATTCCCGATATCCGGAACTCTGAAATTGACTTATTTCCCGGTCTACGAAACTCTTTGTTGATGTGCTTATTTCAGGATTTCGGTGTTTCGCATTTCGTGACTTCGGGACTCCTGTGATGAAGTGTTTTGACTCTTGAATCCTCCAATTCCTGATATCCAGAACTCCAAAATGGAGTCTTTGACATGCTCTGATCTATCTCATTTTGGGATTTTCTGCCATGAGTTGCTT
Organism: Picea engelmannii; assembly: GCA_009831015.1. Classification (NCBI taxonomy): domain Eukaryota; kingdom Viridiplantae; phylum Streptophyta; class Pinopsida; order Pinales; family Pinaceae; genus Picea; species Picea engelmannii. The sequence continues at coordinate 908,670 of ML782768.1, read as the reverse complement.
CCTTGACTCCTGGAGTTTATGGTTCTGATCTTGCCATGCGATCATCATTGCACTACTGGTCTTGTCACTTTCTCTTATTCATCATCGTCGGGTTGATCTTGCCATCAATGACAAACAAATACTCTGCCTTCTGTATGCTTGTAATAAATATTGGTAGAAAATGGTATTTTATTGGTATGTTCTTAGATTTTGAATGAAGTACAGGATTCTTAGAGAGACTGATGGCACTGGTGTTATCACAGTGAAGTGGAATGGGATCAGTGTAAGTTACCTTCAAATATGCAAGAGTTTGTATCATCCATAAAATCTGAGTGCAACAGGTAGCAACAATAATGTACTCTGCTTCTGTAGTTGATAAGGAAATATATTCTTGCTTTTTACTAAGTCATGCTACTAATGAGTCGCCCAGGAAGAATGCTCCTCCACTGGTGCTTTTTCTCTCATCAACACAATTTGCCCAATCTGCATCTCAATAAGTAGTTAACTGAAAATTCTAATTTCTGGGATACCACAGACCATAAGTCATTGTTCCCTTCAAGTATTTGAATATCCTTGTGATAGCTACTAAATGACTTTGTTTAGGAGCAGATTGATAACAACCTACCATTCCAACAACTTGCATTATATCAGGACGGGATGCTGTGATGTACAAAAGACTTCCTATCATAGAGAGATATGTCATTTGATCAACATCTGGTGAAATATCATCTTTATTGAGCTTGCAACAAACCACCATAGGTGTGCTAACAGGAGAGGAATCCTCCATCTAGAATTTCTTCAACATCTCTTTCAAATATTTTTCTTGAGAGATAAATATTCCCGCATAACTTTGATTTACTTATAAACCAAGAAAATATGACAGTTCTCCTGTCATGGACATCTCAAATTTTGTTTGCATAGAGTTAGCAAACCACTGGTTAGATGATTCATTAGTACAACCAAAAATAATATCATTTACATAAACCAAAACAACTAGTAAATTATCACCTTCAGACTTAATGTAGAGGTTGTTGTCAACAATACCTTTCTTGAACCCTTTGTCTTGTAAAAATTTGTCTAGTCTATAATACTAAGCTCATGGTGCTTGTTTCAATCCATATAAGGCCTTCTTCAACTTGCAAACATAATTAGGATTATCTGTCAATGAGAATCCTTCAGGTTTCTCCATATATACTTCTTCCTCTAGATCTCCATTAAGAAATGCTGACTTAACATCCATCTAATAAACTTTAAAGTTCTTATGACATGAATAAGCAAGAAACATTCTGATGGCTTCCAATCTTGCCACTGGTGCAAAATTTTCATCAAAGTCCTGACCTTCAACTTGTGCATACCCTTACAGACCAATCTGGCTTTATTTCTAACAACTTGCCCTTTTTCATTCATTTTATTTTTGAACACCCATTTGGAACCTATTCCATTCTTATCTTCAGGTCTAGGGACAAGCTCCCAAGTATTGTTCTTCTCAATCTGATCAAGCTCTTCATTCATTTCTCTAACCCAATCAACATGTTGGTTGGCTTCATCAAAATTTTTAGGTTCATTCATATATAAAAAGGCAACATGAGATTGTTCTGAGTCTTTAATCAATTTCCTTCTTGTCTGAACTCCTTTATTTATATCTCCAATTATCTGATTTTCAGGATGATTCTTTCTAACAATTCTGAGAGGTGATTTTGCTTCTTTCTACTGATTTGTGTCAGCCTGAGTATTCGTATCTTCATCTGATTCATATTCTTCCCTTTCTGATCCTTGGACCTGTTCATCTTCATCTTCAACTATATCTTCTATGCTTGGTTCAACACTGCTTACATTTCTGACCGAGATTTCTTCATCAACTTTTATGTCTATACAATCAATCAGTTTATGCAGTCTCTTATTGTAACATCTGTACCCTTTACTATTTGTAGCATAATCCAAGAAGATACCTTCATCAGCCCTATCATCATATTTGCCAATATTTTCATCATTGTTCTTGATATAACATATACTCCCAAAGACTTTAAAATGCTTGATTGAAGCAGGTCTTCCAAACCATAGTTCATAAGGAGTCTTCTCACTGTGTGGCCTGAGATGAACTTTGTTAAGTATATGAACAACTGTATGAATTGCTTCTACCCAATATGTCTGAGGTATGTTCCTTTCATTCATCATTGATCTTTCCATTTGCTGTACTGATCTATTCTGCCTCTCAACAACTCCATTTTGTTGTGGAGTCCTTGGAATTGTGTGTTGTCTTTTGATCCCATGTTTATCACATAACTCTGTGAAGTTCCATGAACTAAAATCTCCTCCTCTATCAGACCTTACTGCCTTTAATATTTTTCCTGTTTGATTCTCAGTCAGAGCCTTAAACACTTTGAATTTTTCAAATGCTTCAGATTTTTCCTTCAAAAAGGAAACCCAAGTTAGTCTAGAATAATCATCAATAATCAACATAAAATAATTTTATTTTCCTGTACCTTCTTTCCTTGATGGTCCACATAAATCCATATGTACTAACTGGAGAGGTTTTTCTGTTGAAGGAAAGTTTTTATATTTGAACCGAGTGCGAGTAAGCTTTCCTATCTGACAGGGTTTATAAACAGAGTCGTATGGCTTTGATATATTTGGAAGATCTTTTACTGCCCCATTGTTTTCGAGCTTGATTATATGATCAAAATTTAGGTGTCGAAGTCTCCTATGCCACAACCAACTTTCATCATACTTGCTTAAGTGGCATTCTTTTTTTTCTTCTTTTAACACATAGACATTGTTTTCTGTTCTTATCCCTTTTGCAACTAGCTATCCTGAATTTACAGATTTTATTCTACAGTCTTTAGAGGTAAAAATGACTTCACATCCTTGGTCACAAACTTGACTGACACTAAGCAGATTATGTTTTAGACCTTCTACAAACAACACATCTTGATCTTTCCCTTTGCCATTACTCAAACTTACCATTCCTTCACCTTTTATTTTTCTTGGTGCATCATTTCCAAAAGTTACATTCCCTGATTTTATTTCACTCAGAGTTAGAAACTTACTTTTGTCTCCAGTCATATGTTTGGAACATCCACTATCAATATACCAGGGATTCTTTTGTCTTTGGGTTGATAACACTAGTCCACACTTGTCATCCACTTTCTTCTTCCAAACCTTGACATTTTTAGCAGTGGGGATCAAATCTGGCTTGTAATTCCTTAAGAGACAGTCTGCAGCTTTATGTCCATAATTATGGCAGTCGTAACATTTTGGTTCACTGAATAAAAGATCATAATGATTTTTATGCTCATAACTATTTTTGTGTTTCACCTGTGTCCTTCTCCCAATCATCACATGATTTATAGTCTATGATTGTTTGTTGCCTAGTTGTCTCAATCTTTGTAGTGGAAGATAATTATTCCTTGAAAAGCTTGATTTCTCATATCTAAATCTTAAAGAATAGTTTATAGCTTTGTGACCAAAATTAGAGCAGAAAAAACAATAACCATAGAAAAAACCTTTGTACCTTGAAAAATTTTGTCTTCTTTGAGAAGGTCGATTTCTTTCATGCCGATAATCTCTCTAATCTATAGATTCGGTTCTGGTACTTTTTCTTTCATTCCTTCTTGGTGGCTAATTTTCTTTCTTTGTTTTTGCAGTGTGACTGTTGTCAATGTTTGAGGATTTGACAAACTTGATAGGTTCTGTATTACTTGGATGATCACTACTTGATCCTTCTTCATACCCCAATCCAGCTTTAAACTTTGGATTTCTTTGCTGATTTAGAATGGAGGTTAATCCTTTTGAGGCTTTAATACTTGGCAGATTTTGGTGATACAATCCCTTAAACTTCTCCATTTCTTTTCTGGTTTTTACTATCTCTTCTTCTAAGGCTTCACACCTCGCTTTCTTCTCTGAAAACTGTTGTTTCAATACATCTTCTATTTTCTTTGCCTCTTCTAATTCCACTTTCAACATGGCAAAGTCTTCATCAGGGTGTTTACTATCTTTCTCGAACTGTATCAACAATTGTTTTTTCTTTTTGTTCTTAATTCTGAGTCTGTCAATCTCTTCCAGTGCATTGATCAGTTCTCCTTCCATATCAACCAAAGCTTCTAATTCATTATCATCACTGCCTATTCTTTTATTATCATAATCTTCTTTGGCCATAAGCATGAAGTCATTTACCTTATCTTCACAGGAAGAGTCACTATCGGTGTCTTATGAGGAATTGTCATTATTTGCACACAAACTTTTCTTCTTACTATATTTCTTGAATTTGTACTTCTTTTCATCATCAGAGTTCTGGTCCTTTTTCTGATGGGGACACTTAGATGAAAAA
>ML782768.1:878255-893437 GCA_009831015.1 Picea engelmannii | reverse complement strand
GTCCCTGTAGTCTATACACAGTCGTAAGGATCCATCCTTCTTCTTTACAAAAATTACCGGTGCGCCCCAAGGTGAGACACTGGGCCTTATTAGCCCTAAGTCCAGTAACTCTTTCAACTGCATTTGCAATTCACAAAGTTTCGTCATTGTCATTCGATACAGAGTCTTGGAGATTGGTTTTGCAACAGGTTTTAGCTCAATAGTAAAATCAAGCTCCCTCTCAGGAGGTAACCTTGGTAACTCGTTCGGAAAAACATCCTAAAATTGTGACAATACCGGGTACTGATCCATAGAGGATCCCTTTTTTTCATTCACTGCTTCCACTAAATAAAGTCGACACCCTTGCTGCAAGCATCGCTTAACCTTCATAGTTGATATAAAGTGTAACGACACTTTTCTATGTACACCCTGGATCTCCACTGGTCTTCCTTCATCATCGACACAAAACACCCTCTTTGTGAAACAATCTACCAAAGCTCGATGAGCTGCTAACCAATCCATTCCAATGATTAGGTCATATGCCCCGAGGGCAGTGACGTATACCTTCAACCTGGTAGTACACACTCCCAGGTCTACTATACAATTATCAACACTAGGTCCTACCGCTTGTTTTTCCCCCGAAGCCATCTCGACTTGTTTAAAGTCATCATGCTCGTAGGCTGCAAACCCACTCTTTTCTAATGCAGATGGTGAAATGAAACTATCTGTCGCACCAGAATCAAACAAAATCTTGACATTGATATGATTTAGCGTACCTGATGACTCCACCACCGTGAATTGGTGTTCGGCCTGGTGATTATTAACCACTGCGTAAATCTGGTGGCTTCTACTTTCTCTCCCCATCGGTGCCTTTCCTTCTCTATGCACGAACCCTGATTGTAACTCTGGGTAGTCGTGTTGGTAATGGGGTTTGCTTTATGTTGTTCGCTTTCCTTGTTGACCGTTGTTGCACTGTGTAAACACTTCCCAAAACCTAGTTCCGCCCTGCCAACTAGGTAACTTCCTAGCTCCAGGATATCATATGGATATCTTGGCCCCCGTGCCCAAAACCTCCAGCAACCCGGTGCCTGTACTGAACCTTCCTGACTAAAAAACTCCACTCTCCTCCCTGCAAATCCAAGAGAGCCCCAAAAATTGATCCCCCATCTCCCGTAGAATGCCGCTCCCATAAACCTCCTTCCCCTCCATATTCCTCCTTCACCGACTTCACCCTCATTTAATTCCCTACCTAACCCATTTATTACCTTATCTTATCCTTTCGTCGTTAATGCCCCTTATCCCCTTTATTTATTATTTTATCCTATATTTAATGTCTTACCCCCTTGAATTAATATCTTATCCCTTTCCGTGTACGTAACTCTTAATTTAACAAAATAATTTATTAAACCCCCTTTAATCCGTTACTTAATTAATTAATGAGTCAATTAATAATTAATTAATCCTTGACAATCATGAATAACTAATTAATAATAATTAATTAGTTAATGTTATTTAAGAAATAATTATTGTTTAGCTAATCTTTTAGGACAGTTAGATTATTAAATTAATTATAATTAATAATCCTATACATCTATTTATGCAGGGTCGTTACACATGGTGACGATAAGGAATGTAGAAGATTATTATCAGATTGCTTCAAAGGAAGAAATGAAATTGGCCCAAAAGCAAGGTCAAAGGGGTAGAGGTAGAAGTCAGAGCAGAGGCAAGAAAATTACCCAGGATAGAGTACAAAATCCCAGGGATGAAGAGAATAAACCACATAACTACCCAGAAAGGGGAGGAATCTCACAAGGAGGGAAGTACGTCGATAGGAACACTTTTCCTCGAGCAAGAGGAAGAAGAAGAGGCAGAGGAGGTGTAGTAAAGTGTTTTTTCTGTGGAATGATCATACACAAATCTTTTGAATGTCCCGATAGAAAAAGAGATGGAGGAGGAGAAGCTCAGATTTTATAACTGAAAAGGTGAAATGTTGGGGCAGAAGATGTAGAAGGTGGAAGATCCTTAATGATGAGGAAAATTCTCTCGAAGCCAAAGAAGGAGGCGGAGAATCCAGTCTAGAGGAACAATTTTTTTAGGACTGCTTGCAAGACCAAGGATAGGGTATGCAAGGTGATAGTTGATAGTGGAAGCACAAATAATATAGTATCCAAAGAGATGGTGGAAAAGATGGAATTGGAGACAGTTGCACATCCAATCCCATACAAGGTTTTGTGGTTGCAAAAAGGACATCAGGTAACCATCACTAAACAATGTTTAGTCGAATTTAAGATAGGGGGATATAGAGATGAGATCTTATGTGATGTTGTTACCATGGATGTCTGTCATATTTTGTTGGGAAGGCCTTGGCAGTATGACATAAACCTTATTGATGATGAAAGAAAGAACACATACAAATTGGAGAAGAATGGTAGAACACATATGTTGTTGCCGATTGAAGACAAGAAGGTGAAATAAGAAGAAAGCAATACTATACTTCTCATGAGTGGGAATTAACTTCTAGATGAAGTCAAGAAATATGAAGAAATGCAGTTTTTTGTGGTAAGAAAACCTAGAGTCATATTAACTAGTACCTCAATAGATGATCTACCTGAGGAAATTCAGGAACTGCTGGAGAATTTCGTTGATATAGTGGTGGATGAATTACCTTGTTCGTTGCCTCCCATCATAAGTATAAGCCATCACATCGACCTTATACAAGGAGCGAGTTTTCCAAACAAAGCAGCGTATAGACTGACACTGCATGAGAATGAAGAGGTCAAGAAGAAAGTCCAAGATTTGATGGAAAAAGGGTTGGTTATAGAAAGCTTGAGTCCATGCATTGTGCCAATAGTGTTAATTCCAAAGAAGGATGGTGGATGGAGAATGTGTACAGACTCGAGGGATATAAACAAAATCACCATTAGGTATATATTTCCCTTACCTAGGATGAATGACTTGATGGATTGCTTGAGTGGAGCAAAGTTGTTTTTCAAAAATTGATTTAAAAGTGGGTATCATCATATTAGAATGAGGGAAGGTGATGAATGGAAGATAACATTCAAGACAAATGAAGGATTGTATGAATGGTTTGTCATGCCATTTGGCTTGACGAATGCGCCAAGTACTTTTATGAGATTGATGAATGAAGTCTTGAAAGATTCCATTGGGAAGTTTGTAATTGTGTATCTTGATGATATACTGATCTTCAGTAGGACTGAAGAAGAACATTTGAGACATTTAGCTTTAGTAATGAGGAGGTTGCAGCAAGAGAAGTTGCTGATAAATTTGAGGAAGTTGTCTTTCATGAAGATAAAACTCATTTATTTAGGTTTCATGATCTCTTCGAATGAGTTGAAGATGGATCCTGAAAAGGTAAAAGAAATCAAAGAGTGGTCATCGCCAAGGAATATCTTTGAAGTTAGAAGCTTCCATGGACTAGCTAATTTTTATAGGAAGTTCATTAGAAATTTTAGTGGAATCCCTGCACCAATGATGAACATAGTCAAGAAGAGACATAAATCTTTTCATTGGACATAGGAAGCGAAAACAATTTTCAAGTTGTTAAAGGAGAAGATAATTGGACAACCAGTTCTGGTTCTGCCATATTTTAGTAAAACATTCCAAGTGAGATGTGACGCAAGTGGATTTGCAATTGGAGCAGTCTTAAGTCAAGACAATAGACCAGTTGCATACTTCATTGAGAAGCTGAATGAGACCAAGATGAAATATTCCATGTGTGATAAGGAGTTTTATGCAGTCATACAAGCATTGAATAAATGGAGGCACTACTTGGTTCCAAAATAATTCGTTTTGTATAGCAACAACTAGGCCTTATAGTTTATAACCAGACAGGAAAAACTGAACCAGAAACATGAAAAATGGGTTGAATTTATGCAAAACTTTATGTTTGTTATAAAGAACACTTATGGAAATGCTAACAAGGTTGTTGATGCATTGAGCAGGAAATGTTTGATTCTGCAGGAATTTCGTGTGAAGACCTTAGGTTTTGATAGCTTTAAGGAAATGTACATAGATGATTCAGATTTCAAGGATGCTTATGAAGCATGTGAGAATCCTGTTCTGAGAGACAAAAGCCAATGGATTGAATACTTAATTCAAGATGGATTACTATTCAAAGGAAATCAGTTGTGTATCTCGAAGAGTTCTATGAGAGAAAACCTTTTGAAGGAAAAACATAGTGAGGGATTGGATGAACATTTCGGCCATGATAAAACATTTTCACAACTAAACAATTTGTATTATTGGCCAGGAATGAGGAAGGATGTCAAGAAGTTTGTCAACCGATGTAGAATCTGCTAGCACGTAAAGGGGAAAAGACAAAATACAAGGTTATATCAACCATTGCCAATACCAGAGAGGCCGTGGGACACAGTAAGCATGGATTTTTTGTTGGGACTGCCAATGACATATAGAGGTTGTGATTCCATATTCATGGTAGTCGACAGATTCTAAAAAATGGAACATTTTATTCCATGTCAGAAAACCAGTGATGCAACACACATTGCAAATCTGTTTTTAAAGAAGTTGTTCGACTTCATGGTTTACCCAAGAGTATTGTTTCAGACAAAGATACCAAATTTGTTGGTCATTTTTGGAGGACACTATGGAAGAAACTGGGGATGAATTTATATTTTATCTCATCATATCACCCTTAGACGGATGGACATACTGAGGTAGTAAATCAAAGTTTAGGGGAATTATTGAGGAGTTTAGTAGTTGAAAATCACAGTAAATGGGATCAAATTCTGCCGCAAAAGGAATTTTCTTATAATGATTCACCTAATAGGAGTACAGGAAAAATATCATTCCATATAATGTATGGAATGCAGCTGAGAGGATTATCTGAGTTGAGATACTTAGATCAAAATGAGTTCAAAAGTGCTAGAGCGAAAGATTTTTCAGCAGAGATGCAGGAGCTCCACAGTAAGATTAAAGAGCGTTTGCAGAGTTCCAACCAAGAATACAAGCACAAAGTAGATCAAAATAGGAGAGAAATTCAATTCGAAGTGGGAGATTTGGTCTTAGCACATCTAAGAAAAAAAGGTTTCCAAGGGGAACATATAATAAGTTAAAGATGAAAAATATAGGACCATGTAAAATCTTGTGGAAATTTGAGGCAAATGCTTACGAAATAGAATTTCCATATGATGTGGGCATATCACCCATATTCAACATAGAGGATATGTATCCTTACAGAGCATATGAAGAGAGAGAAGTAGAGATTAATATCTAATTCGACAAGATAGGTTAGAGTTGTAGGAGGGAAAACTCAAGAAAGCTCCCTCGTATGTATTGCAGGATGATTTTTCTCATTTGTATGAATAGAAGTTGTAGAGCAAGAGAGCATAGGAGAATAGAGAATAATAGAGACTTTATAAGTTGTATGAGAAGATAGTTGTTGCTATTGAACCATGTATAGAATCACTTGAATTAATATAAGAAGTCTTTAATCCAATCTCATGGTGTTGGTTATGATTATTGTTTGAATCTATTGAATGGTATGTTTACAATTTTCTTATATGATCTGTTATGCATTTGTTTCAATTTTTTATGTGTATGATTTCATGTTGAATGTATGAAGTATGTGAGAGGGAGAGTGTAAGTTTCAATTTATCCTCGTATTGAGAATTCCTGCAAGGGGTGCAGTGAAGGTCCGAAAGGAGTGCGTTGACAAGATTCTGAGTTTTACCTCAGAAAAGCTCAAAAGAGATAGAGTTGTTATTATACCAACAAAAGTGAGAGTATAGCACAAAGCCGTGCAAGGTGTGCACAGGCTAGGTCAAAGTCTTAGAATTTTCCAACCAAGTGAGTGGTTGAAGAACTTTTGTCACAAGGAGTGTGTAGAGTTGGAGTGTTTGGATAACCAGAGGTTATCATGAAGGACACAAGGAGTGAGTGCAAGAATCCCTTAGACTCCTTGAGTTTGCAGCAAGAATCAATCTCGGGAGGGATAGAGACTTGGAAATTCCAGAGGATAGATGAGGATCGAAGTCACCTCACAGAAATCAAGCTCAAGAGGAAAGACGTCAAGTTATTTGGTGAGGAATTATTAAGAACCTGAACGGACTGTGGAAATTCCGGGAGGGTGAAACACCGATTTTTGTGGACCGTTGGATCCAGTAGATCCACGAAGAGGATAAGACCGAGTGTCTTTCAACACTCACAATATTAGGAGAGATTAGAGTTGTTAGATCTAGAGGAGCGTGATCCATTGATTGGGCACTCTAAAATTTTAGCATTTTGGGAGAGTGGAGGAAATTGCTACCCGGAAATCATGAGTCACGAAATCTTGATTCGCGAAGGAAGAAATTGGAGCATTGGATAACGTGAAATCAGGACTATCGATATGGCACAAGCGGTCATCACAGTTTCACATTTCAGGAGAAGGGGAGAGGGCCACTTTACAAATCCTCGACACATGAAATCCCGACGCGCTCAAAAGTTGGGCCCCAGGTTGCAGTCGAGGGTCACATCAGTGAAGAATTAAAGGGAGGAGCTAGGGACCGTTAGCCCATTTTGGGGTTTCGGGAATCGGAGGAGTCAGAGTGACTCACGACGAAAGTCTTGAAATCATGAAATGTGACGTGCCTTTCGAGGTTAAGTCTATGGTTACATTGGTGGTCACATGGAGTGAAGGCTTGCATCTAGTGAATGTTCTCACGGGCGTAGCACATAAAAGGAGACCTGTGGTTATATGTGTGAAGGGTTCCAATTGGGACCAAGAAGCCATTTTGGCTCGGCAATAGGAAGATCCAAAGACCGAGAGGTTAGTGGACCCTGCTGAGGTGGGGGTATGCATCAGAAAGGGCTAGTAGTTAGGGTTTGTTGGTACATTGTTGAAGCGTTGAACCCTGGGTCTACCCCTGTTCCAACAAAAGTAACTAGATTATGTTTTGAAAGACTTAATCACTACAAATGGGTATCACTACAAGTTGGTATCAAGAATAATACTTATTTGAAACAAAAATATTCGAATGGACTAAGATAAAAAGTTAGTAAATTGACAGGGGAAGACATATTGTTAGGAAGAGCTACCCTTTCATAAACAAAGGGGGAGAGTAGTTGGAGGAAGAGAGATCATATTGACAGGGGGAGTCATTCAATGATGGCAGTCAGAGCATGATTGCAGGGGGAGTTACCCAAGTTCATATTTTCGTCAACAACATGCAGACAGACAGAGGTTGATCATAGGGGGAGCAACCATTTTCCATTGATGTCAAAGGGGGAGAGTAACTTCATAGAGAAAAGCATCATCACAGGGGGAGTTTGTATGAAGTTAGAGTGTTTCCCTCAATGACAAAAGGGGAGATTGTTTGACATATTTTCATTGATGTCAATAGTTGATGACACACATGAAGCTTAGAAGGGAAAGAGCATTGCAGAAATGTGATCAAGATCGAAATCCCCACGGGACAAGTCATGATCGTTGGATACGGAAGCGCCAGATCAAGGGAAAATATTGATTGCAAAGCACGAAGGGAGAATTAAACAATGTGTTAATTCCAATCCTGCAATTAGTCTAAACCATTAGATTACAAGAGAAGGACCGTTGGAGGACTAATCAATGATCATATCAAGTTGTGAATGTTGGATATGCAAGTGCTAGATCAAGGGCATGGATCAATTGTGGATCACTAAGGGAGAATTAAACTACACGTTATTTCCAATCTTGCAATTAGTCTAGACTGCCAGATCTCATTGATTCAAAGATCGACGACTATGGTTGATCCACCAAAATCACACAACTTCAATTGCAGAGTTTGGGCAATGGAATAAATCATACAAAATTTATGGTTCCACAATCCACATTGACTATCGATTGTCACCCGCCAATAGATATACGGTTGGCATTAGTTCCTCTACCAAACGAGCAGTTTCCATTGTAGAACTCAATGATAGTTTTAAACATCATGCTAGTTGGGGACCTCGCAATCATCCTTGATTGTTGATCTGCTCCAAGAGCATTCCCTACCATCGGATATGGAGAATATATGATGACCGTTGGATCAGGATCATGGTCAACTATGACACTGACCACTTTGGAAGAAAAGGGTTGAGAAAAAGTATGATTACCCGAAGGCCGAAGTCCCAAAGTGGACATGATTCATATGATCTGAGGAACACATTGGATAATATACCGACCATTGGATCGAGTAAAGTGGAAGGATAGTGTAAGCCACAAATGTTCCGAAGAGGACATGAGTCATCCGATGTGACAAATATTTTGGGAATGATATTGACCGCCCGATCGATATAAAGTGTAAGGATAGGATAAGAAAAGATGAAGGTCGGAGCCCCGAAAACCCGAATTAAATGAGGACCATTGGATTTGGAAAATACATGATGGTCGTTGGATTAGAATAGTGGTCAACTTTGACACTGAACACTTCGGCGAAAAAGGATTCAAAAAATATGAGTTCACCCGATGGTCAAAGTTCTGAAGTCATTCTCAGTCGTCGATATGAGATACATTTCGGGAGTTAGGAAAACTGTTAGATCCAGGATAAGAACATGTGCCACATGAGGAGATACACGTCAGCAAGACTACGTCAACAAGGACACGCGGTGAAATCAGATGAAGAAAAGTATCAAAGTGCAGTTGGAATTTTTGGTATGCGTAAGTCACAAATCTAGCTGACATGTGGTAGCCACTCAGTCAGTGACACGTCAACAAGTGGCGTCAACAAGTTACGTCACTTTGGGAGTTTTTACTTCGAGAGTTTCACCACTAGTAAATGCCTGAAGTCCCAAAGTTCCGAAATGAATGAGAACTATTCATCATGCAAATAAAATCCAACCTTATGATCTACTTCGATGAAATGAACTCCGAAAGATTGAAGAATTGTGAAAGAGAAATCACCCAAAGCACCGAAGGCCGAAGTTTACGCTAATAGTTGATATAATTCAGGAGCATTATCGACCATTGATCTAGTACAATGGAAGGATAGAATAAGCATAAACCATCAATTGACGCTAACCGTTGATCTATTTCGGAGAGTGTTCTCAATCGTTGAAGAGTATGGACACACATCTTTGATCTGGGAGGTTTAATGATTTCAAATATTGGAATATCTCCGAACACCGAAGTTTCGAAGTGAACGAGAATCGTTCATCGTGCAAATAATATATCGATTGTCAGATCTACTTCGACAAAATCTGCTTCGGGAGATTTGAAATATTACAGAGCTTTGAAGTTGCGAAGGACGAAGTCCCAAAATAAGGACAGTCATCCATCTCATCGTGCGATTAAAACGTGACCGTCGATCTTGACAAGTGATGAAGTACTTATTTATCCTAGCACCTGGTCACCACCTGCAGTCGTATGGAATAAAGAATAAGGGTAAAAGAAGAGACAACGCTTAAATCAATAAGTTCGTGGTTTTTCACATACGGTTGTATGTAAATTATTTGTAGGAAGCGTCTCATACAAATTTAATTTGACAGAGAGTTAACACAAGAACAATACAAATAATTGATAAAAGATCAAATATGATCTGTTGGTGAACTGAGAACACAACAAAAGCATGAGTATGATATAATGATTCGATCCATGTCTGTGATCAACTCATGAAGACAAAAGAACCAACACACAGTCATGATTAAAAGAGATTTAATTCATGAGCATTATGAATAAACGATAAAAGGAAAAATGATATTATTTAAAGATTAATATTATCATTTAAATGAAAAGGTACAATGGTTCAAATATCAACATACACAATGATTCAAATTCACACCAGTTGGAACACTATATAAACATGAAAGAATGGTGAGAACAAGAGTAGTTGAATTTGTTGAAGTATATATATTTATATATAATGGATTGAATGAAGTTTCATTCTATTAGGTTGGTGCCTATTTACAAGTTGGTTCTTGTATGAGGATTGGATTCCTCACATCTCAGTTGGATCTGAGATCAACAAGCTGGGACTTGTTATGAGAATTGGATTCCTCATTTCTAAGTTGGATCTGAGAACTACAAGTTGGGTCTTGTAACAGAGAGTTGGGTCTCTCAAAATTGCTTGAAGTTGAATATATTCAAAGATTGATCTTATGTATTCATTCAAGTTAAATAAATAAATAATGTATTTATTCTTTTATATATTGATTGAGAAAATGAAATAAATGTATGTTGTTCAGTTAATTTATGAAAAGTGGAAAATTGTCCAAAGTTTTGTGACACTGATTCACCCCCCCCACCCCTCGTAGTTTCAAGTGTCCATTTCAACAGTTGTGGTGGAGATATTGCTTGGGTAGTAGCAGGAACATTCGGGACCAGATGAGTGGAAAAACACCATACTGGAAACCAAAAACTAGGAAGAGTCAATGTAGCAATGTAGGGAGGAACAATGTTTCCAAAAGAAGAAAAAGAATAAGGTTCCCTGTGAAAATGGGTCCTTTGGTTGATGACCTCAAGAAATGTCGTCATTGACATAGATTCAACCTAAGGTCTTCTAAACATAAAAAATCACACACTATCAAAGTCCCTACAATATAAGAGAAAGAAAACAACTCCCTTATTATAAGTATAAAGGAAGTAAGGATCTATTACGATGAAAATATCTCTATGGCTAGGGGTAAACCACAACAGATGGAAACGACTGCAGAAATCAACTGTAATGTTAGGTATGCTATATAAACAAATATGCTAGCAAGTCAAGATAAAAGGCGTACCTCGTCTAGATGTTCGATGAAGTCCACCGTTGAGCACTTGACTCAAAGAAATATACCCTCAACTTGTCCTCAACAACCAAGAAATGAAAGCATATGGTGATAATATATAATGTTAGCACATTCAATAACATAATCCATCAATATTCATAACAAATATTCCCATGGAATAACAATTCAAATATTTGCAAGACATTAATTGGACGAGAAAAGAGTATTTTTATTAAAATGTAATCAACATAAGTGAATGAATTACAAACTTCTATGTTGGCATGGTTCGGAATAGAGAAACTAAGTCAATTCCAGCTGGGCCGCAACCACTTCAATCCTCCACCAAAGGAAAGCTCATATAAGAGAGACAATGAGGTTCTCAATCAAGCAGGGAAGCGCTTGGGGGTTGAACAATGTGTTCAGACTTAAAAGGACAAAGGGATGTAGAATCGATATGAAGTGAATAATTTCTCCAGAGTAACTTTTCTCTCAAAGTTGAATTCTTCTCCTCGTTTCCATAGCTCAGATTTGGCCCATTTATAGCTTTCAAGTGGAACTGAAGGGCCGAGTCAGAACGTTTCCAGTATATGGAAGGCCAAGGATCATGGATCTCATGACATGATACGAAAACCCGACACTATTTTTAATTTTGAGCACAAAACCCGATGTGTGTGGGCTGTAGTGGTGCAACCTACGTATACATATGTTGTACAATAGGTAGGGCGCATATATTTGGAAAAATAATGTTTTTAGCTCTGGGATTTGCAAAAAGGGACTTCAAGTATGCATAGGGAAATGGAAAAAGGCCCTTTATGCAAGTTTTCATATTGTGAGGAAAATATTTCTATAACAAGATATTCTAGACATGGGAGATGAGGTTGTCAATGAAGACACGAGAAACAATTACGATAAACTTCACACAAAAATCCCCCAAGGTGAAACTAATATACCACGGGAAAATTCCCTCCTAGTTCGATGAAGATGATATTGAACATCTATCGCAAGTACCACAAGGAATCCCCCTTGCAGTCACATGTGTGGAATCCTAGGAGAGGTTACTATGTTTACCAATTCATAACAAATGGACCGAGGGGGGGGGGGGTTATAGTCGACAGTCAAGACTAGAAAATGGGTATGGGAATGTTAGACACAAATGTTTGGCCCAAAAACAAAGAATAAGTGGTATCACCTTGAGGACTTACCACTCTTCAAATCCACAAACTTGCAATAGTCCCACTAGGTGAACAGAGGAGGGGAAATCTCAACTGGTCACTTCACTTGACCTTGTGTTTGACTCCTATGTGAGAGGATATTTCCCAAATAACTTTAAGTGCTACTAATGGATTTTACACACTCTAGTATTATATAGTCTCATTCCTTTCACCTTGAAGAGTTAAATCTCCACCCTACTATCAAGGCCCTAAAATCCTAGACTTGTTGGTTTTCTAGCAAAGAACACAAATTCTAATTGATTATAGATTACGTTCCTTGATCATTTTAATGGTTTTTCATTAATCATTTAGGAATTTGAAGATGAAACTGATGGTGCTAATGACTCGAACCCAAACCATGTAGAAATAATGAGATGAAAATATCTTATTCTGATGAATTATATCCAAGGAAAGGAGAAGAGCTCTTTTTCTTCTTAATGCAAATAAATGCCCAAAATGCCACTTATAAAAGTAGAATGCAAAAATTCAGTTTTATTCTTTACAAATTACATGAAAAATCAAAATAGGCTCTCCTTTTCTTTCTCTTTCAATCAGAATGAAAGGAATCATGACACTTTCAAAGAACCCAAAAGATAAAGAAGGTTAAGAAAATAAGCACTAAACTAGGTTGAAAGATTCCAAACACAAAGACACTTTCAACACTTATTCAAACAAGAACCCAAACATGCAAAGTAAATGAAAACAAGTTTATGAAACCTCAAAATTCTAGTAGAAAAGATAAAATATCAATGCAAAGTTGCAAAAAGTCCAAAAGAGCTCAAGAGTATACTCAAGGGATAAAAAGAGTTTTTCCAAGAGGAGAAAAATGAGAGACTAAAAAACAAGGCTTAATGCAACATAAGAATCCTCTAAATCAATGAAAAGGATTTCAAAAACAAATAATTAAAACACTTATAAGGATTTTAAATCAAGGTAACAAAAGTTTGAATACCTACAACTGATGAGGATCAAACTATTGATGATATGGATTGGACCAAAGGATCAAGTTAACCTAGGAAAGTTATGTGGATTCACAATTTGAAGGAATTGCAAATCAAAAGAGGCAACAAAACATGTGATAATAATTGAACTTCAATCAATAAAAACCATAATCAATCATGGAGGATTTTAATGTAAAGGTCTGAGACAAAGCACTAATATAAAAGAGGTCAAATAATCTCCAAATTCACTCATAACAAGGACTATTGACCTTGTAACCATGCAAATAGGGTGATGATTAGGGTTTCATCACTCCCTAATACACTAACTGGGAGGGATAATCAAGTTTTCATCACTTTGTATGCAAGATACCAGATATATAAAATATGCAGAACATAAATAAAATGCTAGAAATGGCAGAATAACAATAAAATATCCATCATAATCTTCACAATACACAGAAATGATATAACAATAGCAATAGAAATAACACTTTGATTCAGAAAGAAATGTTCACAGGCCTCTTCGAGGAGGAAACCTCCAATCGAGCAACACTCTGTTACAATAATCTCCAAGCTAGGGTTCTCATACCCTCGACCCTTATTTATACTAAATATGCCTATTAAGAGAAGCATCTAGAGGAAGATCCTTCTAGAAGCGGAAGATTCTATTAGGTCTTCTTACAACCGCCTTATTCTATTTTATTGAAAGGCCTTATTAATATTGACCTTTATTACATCCGAATACATTCATCTACCTATGTGTGGGTTAGGACCTTAACATGTCTCCCCCTTAAACACAACCTTGTCCTCAAGGCTTGAGATATGGAAACTGCTGCAGAATGGTAGCTAGTTCCCAAGTGGCATCTGCTAGAGTCATATCTTTCCATTGTACTAGCACTTCCTTGATGGTTCTCTGATGCAGACGACACTCACGCTGGTCCAAAACTGCTTCTGGTTGTAGCCAAATCGATCCTTCTTCAACTAGCTCTGGAAGGTTGGTTTGAATTTGGCACCTGGTTCCAATCACCTTTTTCAAGCATGAAACATGAAAAATAGGATGTAGCTTCGACTGACTGGGTAGAGCTAACTGATATGCGTCTTGTCCCACATGCTTGAGAACTGTGTAAGGGCCATAAAATTTGGGTGCTAGCTTCTGACAATGCTCAGCCTTGAGGGAAGTTTTCTTATATGGTTGCAGTCTCAGAAACACCTGATCCCCTTTTGCAAATTGAGGTTCAGAGTGACCTTGATCTGCTTGCTGCTTCATTCTATTCTGTGCCATGACCAAGTTCTCTTTAAGGGTACGAAGGATATCCTCTTGGACTGTAAGTGTTTGGTCAACTTCCTAGACCTTCGAGGTACCCGGTAAGTATGAGAGAACTGAAGGTGGCTTCTGTCCATATACCGCTTCAAAAGGAGTCATGCAAGTGGCTGTATGGTATGTAGTGTTGTACCACCATTCGGAGAGGGGTAACCATTGAGCCCACTGGTGTTGTTTTTCAGAGGCAAAGCACCTCAGATATGTTTCCAAACACTTGGTGACAACTTCCGTTTGACCATCCATCTGGGGATGATAAGCTGAGCTGAGATGCAATTGTGTGCCTTGTAGCTTAAACAAATCTTGCCAAAAATTGCTTGTGAAAGTTGGGTCTCGATCAAAAATAATAGAGTGTGGCATGCCATGAAGCTTGAAGACCTGGTCCATGAAAATTTGAGCCACCGTGGATGCAGTAAATGGGTGGGGAATAGTGAAAAAATGAGCATACTTGGAAAGGCGATCCACCACCACCATTATGACTGATTTATTCCCTGATTTGGGTAAGCCTGTAATAAAGTCCATAGAGATATCCTTCCAAATAGTAGGGGGTATCAGAAGCGGTTGGAGGGTGCCTGGAGATTTGACTGTTTCTCCCTTGTTGCATTGACACACCTCACATTCAGTGACAAAATTACGGATGTCCTGTTTCATACCATCCCAGAAAAAAGAACATTTGACTCGGTCATATGTTTTGGTGAACCCTGAGTGCCCTACTGTGGGTGTAGCATGAAGCTCAGAAAGCACCGTGGATTTGAGCTTGGATTGTTTACTTAAATACAAGCGGCCTTTGTATCGAAGCTCATATTGGAGCCAGGAGTACCCTAGGAGAGCCGGAGCCTTATTCTGCAGTTGCTGGATCAGATGCGAACTTTTGGGATCTTGAAGCCATTCTTGGCGCACAACTTACAGCCAATCGGGTACAATGAAGGAAAGAGAAAAAATGGATCCTTCGTCTTCATATTTCCGGGACAGTGCATCTGCCACGACATTGTCTTTGCCCTTCTTGTAAATGATCTCATAATCATATCCAAAGAGCTTAGTCACCCATTT
>ML782768.1:856516-869305 GCA_009831015.1 Picea engelmannii | reverse complement strand
ACACTGGTAACTAGCTCTTGATGTGAGACCTTTATGTTCTCTACAGAAGGTGGAGTAGAGTCATCAAATAAAATATGGAAGTGGTTGTCATCCCAGAAATGACAACTATCCATATACCAATCATCACAATCGGCCTCAAAATCCTACCAAGCATATATTTCATGATTATATGAATTCATGAGACCCTCCATAAGAAATCTCTCCTGCATGTTATTCAATGAATCTTGAATACTACGAAAACTATCATTGAGGCCATCTGTAATGATATTTGTGAGGCTGTCTGTGAGGCCTTGTGCTAACACATCCAATCTAGCATCCACTTGGGATTTGAATGATTCAAGAATTTATTTCAAGGTTTGAGATGAAATATCCATCTGATCACCCTATGAACTCTTCGGTCCTGCAGCCGCCACGAAAAAACTCAAAAAAATTGACCCAATAAGTTTCGGCAGAAAATCGCGGCTTTTTCTGGAAAAACCCTAAAAAACCGCTGAACTTAAAATGCTCATAACTTCACTTCCCGGACTCCATTTCGGCTGATTTTTTTTTTGAAATTGGGTGAAATTGTGAGAGGAACTCAGATCGGTAACTTGTTTGGAAAAATTCGGTCTCTAGATGCTACAAAAATAAAAACAAATCGCGTCGCCGTCCGCAGAAAAAACCCTGAAAAATTTGCAGATTTTAAAACCTCAATATCTTGACCTTCCGGACTCCGTTTCGAACGATTTTTTTTTTCAAATTGGGTGTTTTTCTGAGAGGAACTCAGATCTACAACCCTTTTCTATAAATTTTATACATAAATATATCAAAAATTTTGAGAATGTTGCGGCCCTCTTTTTTCTGCTCCGAAAAAAAAATATGCAAAAATATTTGCCCACAATGTCTGCCCAAGGAAAGTGCTCTGATACCAATTGTTAAGATCGAAATAGATGAATAAAAAATATCACAATAGATCTGAAGATATCTGAATACAATCACCACACAAGATATATGAAACCATATAGAAAACCACAACTTTATTATTGAAACCCTTGAGGTAGGGCAACACCATACAATGGATCCTATTATGGAAGGGATCCTCTCCTATTCACTTGCCTCTTTGAGGGGGCATCCTCCTATTGAGCTACTGCTCACAAATACAATAATTCTCTTCATGTCTCATTACATTGCTTGAACCCCTTTATATAGTGCTACCATCACCTAAGAACATTCTAGAGGAGGAATCTTCTAGAAGTAGAACCTTCTAAGAAGTCCTCTTACATTTATTATATCTAACTACCATAGTGGGTCTTATTTAATAATATAGTGGACCTAGTCCACCTTACATTGAATGACCTCCACTATTATCACTATGGGCCCTCTGGCCCCCCCCACTACCTCTCTAGCTGCCTTACATCATACCAGGAGCCAGTTTGCCAAACAAAGCCGCGTACAGATTGATGCCGCGGGAGAATGAGGAGGTTAAAAGACAGATCCAGGAGTTGTTGGACAAAGGCTTGGTCAGGGAAAACTTGAGTCCATGTGCTGTTCCAACAGTACTCAGTCCGAAGAAAGATGGAGGCTGGAGGATGTGCACTGATTCAAGGGCGATAAACAAGATAACTATCAGGTATAGATTCCCATTGCCAAGAATGGATGATCTGTTGGACTGCTTAAGTGGGGCAATTTTTTTTTCAAAGATATATTTGAAGAGTGGGTATCATCAGATTCGTATGAGAGAAGGTGACGAATGGAAAACAACATTCAAGACAAATGAAGGTTTGTATGAATGGCTTGTCATGTCGTTTGGTTTGACGAATGCACCAAGTACCTTTATGAGGTTGATGAATAAAGTCCTGAAGGAATTCATCGGGAAATTTGTCATTGTGTATCTGGATGACATATTGGTTTTCAGCAAGACAAAGGCTGAAAATTTGAAGCATTTGGCTATTGTGATGAAGAAATTACAGTAGGAGAAGCTATTGATAAACATGAAGAAATCCTTGTTTATGAAGACATAGCTCATTTATTTGGGGTTTGTTATATTTGCAAGCGAACTGAGGATGGATCCAAATAAGGTGGAGGTAATAAAAAAATGACCATCACCGAGAAATATTTTCGAGGTGAGAAGTTTTCATGGACTGGCTAGTTTCTACCGAAAATTCATCAGGAATTTCAGTGGAATTAGTGCAGCAGTGATAGACACAGTCAAGAAAAGACATAAATATTTTCACTGGACGGAAGAGGCTGAGAAGAGTTTCAATTTATTGAAACGAAAGATTACAGAGCAACCAATTCTGGTGTTGCCGGATTTTCAGAAAACATTTCAGGTGAAATGTGATGCAAGAGGGTTTGCGATTGGAGCGGTCTTGAGCCAGGAAGACAGACCGATTTCATATTTCAACGAGAAGCTGAATGAGGCAAAAGAGAAATACTCCACATATGATAAAAAATTCTATGCCATCATACAGGCATTGAAGAAATGGAGGCACTATTTGATTCCAAAAGAATTTGTTTTATATAGTGATAACCATGCATTACAATTTGTGACTCAACAGGAAAAGTTGAATCAGAGGCATGTTAAATGGGTAGAATACATGCAGAATTTTACATTTGTAATAAAACATATTTCTGGTACTACTAACAAAGTTGTTGATGCTTTGAGCAGGAAGTGTTTGTTGTTGTAGGAGTTCAAAGTCAGGATGTTAGGCTTTGATGATCTTAAGGAGATGTATGCAGATGATTCAGACTTTAAGGAAGCTTATGAAGCAGCTGAGAACCCAATTCTCAGAGATCGAAGTCAGTGGATAGAGTATGTGATCCAGGATGGATTGTTGTTCAAAGGAAATCAACTGTGTATTCCAAATTGCTCCATGAGGGAGAACTTGTTGAAGGAGAAGCACAGTGGAGGATTGGCTGGACATTTTGGCCATGATAAGACATTTGCAAAGTTAAGTGAGTCATACTTTTGGCCATGGATGCGGTCAGAAGTCAATAAGTTTGTGGACATATGTAGAATTTGCCAGCATTCAAAGGGTAGGAAGCAGAATGCGGGATTCTATCTACCATTACCCATACCCGAGAGGCCGTGGGATGAAATCAACATGGATTTCGTATTGGGATTGCCTAGGATGCAAAGAGGACATGATTCGATATTTGTGGTGGTTGACAGGTTTTCCAAAATGGCACATTTTATCCCATGCCAGAAGACTAGCGATGCGACTCATATCACAAATTTTTTCTTCAAGCAGGTCGTTAGACTTCACAGGTTACCTAGAAGCATAGTATCAGACATGGATATGAAATTCATTGGACATTTCTGGAGGACACTCTGGAAGAAGATGGAGACTAACTTGATGTTTAGTTCTGCCTATCATCCTCAGACGGATGGACAAATAGAAGTGGTCAACAGAAGTTTGGGAGATTTGTTGAGGAGCTTGGTGATAGAGCACCATAGCAGCTGGGATAGCATATTACCGCAAGCAGAGTTTTCTTACAATGACTCAGTAAATCGGAGCACAGGAAAAAGTCCATTCTAGATTGTCTATGGGAGGCAACCAAGAGGAGTGTCTGAACTAAGGGATTCAGAATAGACTGATACTAGTAGTTCTAGTGCAGGAGAATTTGCTGAAGCAATGAAGGAACTTCACAGCCAAGTGAAGGAGCGACTACTGAAATCAAGTAAGGAGTACAAGCACAGAGCAGATCAGCATCAGAGACAACTTCAGTTCGAAGTTGGTGATCTGGTTCTGGCACATTTGAGGAAGGAAAGGTTCCTGAGAGGAACATACAACAAGCTAAAGATGAAGAAAATTGGGCCATGCAAGGTCTTGAAGAGAATGGGACATAATGCTTATGAGATCGAGTTACCAGAGGGCATCGGAATATCTCCGATATTTAATGTTTCAGATTTATATCCATATAGAGCTGATAAAGCAGGAGCAGAAGGTGATGATCAACCAGAGATCCAGTGGCAGAAGCAGATGCCAGTTGCAGAGAAGCCACAGATGGAGCAGATACTGAAAAAACGAGTGGGTAAGAAAACTAGGAGGAAAGAATATTTTGAATATTTGTTTAAGTGGAAAGATCATCCAGTTGAAGATGCCAGCTGGGAGACTGAAGAAAAAATTTTGAAGCATGGACATACCGTGCAGGAGCTCATGGACAGGAGTGCATGCAAATTTTCAAGCGAGGGAGTATGATGCAGGAGCATCCCTCATGACAAGCAAAACCAACGTGGAAGCATAAGACAGCTGGAAGATGTCTAGCGCAAGTTTTTTGAATTTTTAAATTTTCCCTTGAAGTTGATGTGCTGAATATAAATGAGATCATTTAATTTAGGTGCCTTGGTAAGAATGTAATCATACCTCGAGCCATACACTCTCATCTGAGATAGACAGAGGCATTTATAGTAGTAGTTGCAGGTAGATAGAATTGAATTCTTAGATTAGACAATTTTAGAGCACAGGAGGGAAACCGGATATAGACACCCTCATTTGTATCACTGTAACATTAGCAACATGAGTTAGAAGAATCTAGAGCATAGGAGAATAGCAGAGAGCTGTAGAAGAACACCCATGTATAGATCTTGAATTAATAGAAGAAGTTGATTCAGATTCATGGTTGTTGTGTTATTCTCTATGTATGTGTGTTGAATGCTCTGTTTATGAACATTTCTTCCTGTTAGGCATTGTTATTATGATGTGTGTATGATTTCATGTGTCGAGATTGAAATCTGAGAGGGAGTGAGGTGAGCTACAATTGTTTTCTCTTTTGAGCGAGGATTCCTGCAAGGAGTGCAGTTGAAGTCGTCCACAAGGAGTGCGTTGACAGAAGGCTCAGAGAGTTAACTCTTGTTCTCATACCACCAGGAGTGAGATTGGGTTATACAAACCATGTAAGGAGTGTGCAGGCTAAGGAGAGTCTTAGTCATGACACTGAGTGAAGTATTGAAGGACTGCTGCTACGGGAATACGCAGAGTCAAGGAAGCTCGAATAGTTGAAGTGTTCGCAGGCTTGCCACAAGGAGTGCGTGCAAGGAACCTTGTTGAGGTTGAAATAATTTAGCAAAGCTCAGGAAGGATAGGCCTTTGAATCACTGAAGATCAGCGTAGATAAGTGTGACTTGAAGTCAAGAAGAAACGTCGTAGGTTGGCGAAAAGGTAAAGGAATCTTGTTGAGAGATACTCTTTTTCATTTCGTGGATTAACCAAGGAAGAACGGATGGTCGAAATCTTCTGAAGAGATTTCACGAAGTTCTGAGGATCGTTAGATCTTGCAGAGGTGCAAGGAAGTTACGGAGAGCAGGTCCGAAGAGTTTGAAGCTCAGGAGGGTAGGGCCGTCGATTCTGAGTCACCAGAGCCGTAGGATCTACATGTGGTATCGTGTATCGGGGACTCGCGAGTTGAAGACCCAAAAGTTGTGTAGCAAGAACAACGATATCGCGAGACGCGATATCCCTACAAAATCAGAGTCGTTCGTTGAGGAGGACGCATGTAAGGAGATTCTTTCATCTCGCAGACTCGAACATTGGAGGACCGAAGGGGAAGCCCTTTAGCTTCACGAGTAGTGAAGTGGAAAGAGATTTGTAGCTTTCCATCTGAGGGGACAGGTGGCAGAGATTGAGAGATCTCACGAACTCGGGAGTTCGCAGGGTGAAAGCCCAAGTATTGGGTATTCAAATTCGCGAGGTGCAAGGACGCGAAGCGGCGAAGTAGCGAGAGATTTGTAGCCATCCATCTGAGGAGGACAGGTGGTGAGAGATCGAGAGATCTCACGAACTCGAGAGTTCGCAGGGTGAGAGCCCAAACATTTGGTACCACAAGTCGCGAGGTCACGAGTAGCGAGAGAAGGATAGCCATTGGATTTGGATCATAGGAGGACCATTGGATCCGCACGTGGGATCGTGTATCGGAACCTCGCAAGAAAAGGTTCAAGAATTTGGCTACGGGGATTGCGAGGTTGCAAGAAAGCGATATCCCGACAGCTGGAGGATAGTGTGGGCCATAGCAGAGTTGGTGAGTGGAATACAGGTGGCACGAAGCCCTCGGAATCTCGTCGCGAGAAGTCCCGAAATATTGGTGCTCGGATTCACGAGTAGTGAAGTGCCGAGGAGCTGAGGTTCATGTGGATGCGTGGCAGAGCATAAGGTGGGACCGCACGACCGACGGGTGGACACACGTCACTTGGAGATAGGAGTCAACACTCCGTTGAATTCTCGCATCTCGGGAACTCACAGAATAGGAGGGCGAAAGTTCGACGGTTCAACCTGCGAGGTCGCGAGGTTGCGAGAGGTGCTAACATTGAGCCTAGCCCACGGTTGCATGTGGTGAGGGCACTAGTAAAGGAAGGAGCTATACCCGTATCGCCAGATCAGGTATCGCAAGATCTGAAAGGAAGAGTTGGAGGGTTTAAGTCCCAAACTCAGGAGACAATGAGACTTAGCTGATCTCTCGGTGGTAAAGGGGAGACCTCGGGGGAAAGATTGTTGTGGGTGAAGATTTTCTGATAGGGAAATAGAAGAACCTTCGAGTTCTTCGGGCCGAGAAGAAGAAGGTCCTATGAGAGCGGATGTGCCTGGGTGGTGCGCGCCCTACGTCACTACTCCAGAATTTGATCTTGATGTCCAGGCTCCTAGGTGCAAGAAAATTTCTGCAAGGAACAAAACAAAACCTCCTTCTTCCACACTATATTGTTAAGCATAAATAGATCTATCTATGATGAATTAAACAACATTATACATGCATATAGTGAACACATAGGCATGAGATTAATAGGCCAAGTTATGTATTAATGGAAATAAATCAATAGTGAAGCACTTACAATATTGATCTTTGATGTTGCAATAGCTCCTCCAAGATCTCCTTTCCATCCCCTTGGGTATCACACAATCATAAGTATGATGCTCTCAATTTTCCTCCTCTTGAATGTATTCAGATCATAAGTATGATACTATGAAATTCTCTCCCCTTTCACTCAAGTATGGCCTTCATTATATAGGCTTTGAGGTATCCCAACCATAAGATAGTTTTGAGGAGAAGATGTGGTCAAATGAGGCTTTAGCTCAACCGACAAGATTGACCTTGTCTTTAATAGGAGATAGCTCGAACCAATCCCTTAACCAACTGCAAACTCTTAGAAACAACCTCACAAAACAAGGCATGATGGTTGCAACAACTTCATCGCCCCCCCATAACTATGCACAAGGCGATGAAAAAGTGAGGCAGAAAAATCATGACAATAACATGGTTGGGGTCTATTTATGAGAGATATGGAATGTCTTGTTTGAGGTATGTTTTGTGATCTAGGGTTTGGCTCTTGAGATGGTATTGGATGCTCAGTATTGCTACACATATCAAATTTGTTGAGGGATACAATGTTGTTGGTATTTGGCATATGGGTATTGGTATTTTGGTTGTGATGTGTTGTTGAGTTTGTTGGTTTAGCTTGAGGCTACATAATAGTGAGGATGTGGCACATGGTTTGATGTAAGGGTTTATGGTATTTGGTTTATGGATATAACGATGAATTATTATATAACTTTTGATGGTTATATTGGTGTATGTATTTGGTATATGGTTGAGGTACATGTTGGGTACACGGTTGAGACAAGTAGTTGATGAGTTGGCACATTCATGAGGTGTATAGTTGATGATGTTGGTACATCTTGATGAGTCATAGTTGTTGTGTAGTTAATGCATGATTGGTACATACTTGGTACATGGTTGGAGGCACTTGTTATTAGTATTGTTGACACATCATTTATGGAGGATGTAGCATACTTGTTTTGGTAGATCTGATTTGGTTGATAAGATTGATGAGACATGTTTTTGTGATAGGTTGTTTGGACAGGTTGTTGTGACAAGTTATTTGTACATGTTTGGTGCATGGTTGATGCTCTTGTTGATGTTACAGGTTGAGGTACAGGTTGATGCATGGTACATGTTGGTTCAGGTTATTGGTACAAGTTGTTTGTTGCAGGTTGATTGGTACATGTTGCTACAGGTTATTGGTATAGGTTGACAATGGTAGTGGTTGATTTAGTGACAGTGACATGTTGTCTAGATTTGGAATTTATATTTTAGGGTGGTTGGATGGGGCAGGGATAGGTGGTTGTATCCACCTTTGGGTTTTATCTAAAAAACATAGGGGGTTGCAACCTCCTTCTGGTTGTAGCCAGAGAATTGGGGATTTGGAGCTTCCCTCAGGTTGTATCCTAAGAAACTAGGGGGTTATATCCTCCTTCCAGTTGTAGCTGGAAAACAAAGGAAGTTTGTGCTTCCAATGAATGTAACTCTTAAAGACATATAAGAAAAATAATTCTGTGGTTTTCTCCCACTTTGGGTTTTCACGTAAAACGCTAGTGTACTATGTATGTGTATGATTTCTCATTTGTTCATTATTTATTTAATCTACAACTATTGGATGATAATGCTACATTGATATAACACTTGTATTTTGTGGTTGACAATGATTGAATTTCTCTATTACTGATTCATCCCCCCTCTCAGTAATTCAATAATTGGTTTAAGAGAAGGTTCCTTTAGAAATCAATTTAACCACTGAAATGTAGATCATGGAGAGA
Source organism: Picea engelmannii (assembly GCA_009831015.1). Taxonomy (NCBI): domain Eukaryota; kingdom Viridiplantae; phylum Streptophyta; class Pinopsida; order Pinales; family Pinaceae; genus Picea; species Picea engelmannii. The sequence goes on along the minus strand of ML782768.1, from coordinate 860,741 downwards.
AAAAACATGTATACAAATGGAATACCACAGTTTGATGGACATAAGTATGCATTTTGGAGTAGAAGGATGAAAACATATATACAGGCATAGGGATTTGAAATTTGGCAATCTGTTGTAGATGGATACAAAGAACCAGTAGTTCCGCCAAAAAATGAAAGAGAAATAAAACTCGAGCAAAATAATTCCAAAGCCACAAATGCACTTCTGAATGGTCTTTGTGAATCAATATACACCAAAGTTATACATTGTAAATCCGCTAAAGATATTTGGGACAAGCTTCAAAATATTAATGAAGGAGATTCAAAAATCAAAGAAGCAAAGCTTGAAACTTATAGAGGTCAGTTCGAACAACTAAAGATGAAGGAAGACAAGAATATTACAACTTACTTCTTATGAGTCGATGAAATAGTAAATGCAATCATAGGATTGGTAGAAGAAATTAAATAATCTGTAATTGTTCAAAAGGTACTAAGATATCTTCCTATGATATTTGATACTAAGATATCAACACTAGAATAAAGAGAAGATATAGACTCAATAAGCATGGACGAACTACATGGAATATTCAAAGCATATGAAATGAGATATGAATAGGAAAATCTAGATATAAAAGAAGTAGCTTTCAAAGCATCCAAAAGGTCAAAGCAAAAGGGAAAGAAAAAGGAAAAAGAACATAGCACAAGCAGTGACATCTCAGAAGATGATGAAGAAATGGCCAACTTTGTGAAAATATTGAACAAAGGAACCACCGACTGATATAAAGGTAAGTTTCCATTGATTATTTTTACTTGTGATGGTATTGGTCATTTTGATAACAAATGTCCTCATAAGAAAAATAAGAGGAATTATGAAGATTGCTCAAATAGAAAACAAACATATAAAGGAAAAATAACCACAAAGAAAGATTTCAAGAAAAGTTTATGCACCAAAGAAGACATCTCCTCATCAAATGAAGATAAATTCAGTGACAGTGAAACACAAAGAGTTCTATTCATGACAGTAGAATACTTTGATAAAGAAGACACCAAAAAATAATATGAAGAGGCAAAATTTGACTATCAAGAAGAATTGTTGTGTACCATAGAAGTTATAAGAAGAGAAAAGAAGAAAAACAAGATGCTACAAGCAGAACTAGACAAGAAAGAAGACACTCAGGAACTAGAAAAAATGATCACAAATTTGAAGGTTCAAATAGAAGAATAAAAAATAATTGAAGAAGTACTCAAAGAAGTACTCATTGGAAATTTGGAAGCAGATATTGTCACATTAAGAAAGGATATTCAAGAGAAAAATATGCAGAACAACTCAAAAGTTTTGGATAACATTATAAATAGTCAAAATCCTCATCATGACAAGTCCGGACTTGGATACAATCAAACAGAAAAGGGAATCTCAAAGTCTTCCTCTGTCAAAGTTGTCTCCTAATGTTCTTGCAGCTTTGACATCAATGTTTCTAGTGACAACTAGCTTCGATCTGTTCTCCTGTTCTTCGATCAATTGTGCAATCCTTCTAGCCATGAATTATTTTAAGTCTTGTTTCTTCTACTCCAAATCTTGTTCTTCTTCCTTTCGTCTATCTTGAGCTCTATCAATCCAATTTTTTCCTATTAGCATGGTAAATGGGGCACTGTCTTCAATAAAATTAATAATCTCAAAGTCTTCCTCTGTCGAAGTTCCATTAACGTTCATAGGTATCTGAGCGAGTCTCCCACATAAGTTTACCAACTTTCCTCTGAATAACCCTATTCTTCGTAGTGAAGGGATCATAGTAGGCCTTCCTATAGCTTCCAAAGTTCTTTCTATCATGCTATTCACTTTTGTTTCCTCATCTAGAACACAGTCAATGTCAAAGTCCCCTATTCTTGCTTCAATGCATTCTTTGTCTTTCAAAATCTCTGATAGTCTAACATGTTGATGGTCATCAAAGGTGTCTTTAATTTGTAGTAATACCTTCTCTGATTCTTTTTGGGATTCTGCTATAGTCTTAGTTTCTAGATCTGTCTTAGGGTTCTTCTGGTTCATAGTCATTCTTTCAAGCTTAGCGATCATTCTAGGGCAATCCAACACTTCATGGTCCATAGCCTTACAACAAATACAACTAGGTCTTCTTCCAGGGCATTCCTTAGCCAGATGTCCTGGTCTTCTGCAACTATAACAGAGGGTTAATCCTCTCTTTCTTTTAAATGATCCCCAACCTCTTCTGTTCCATGTGCTAGAATTGTATGAGCTAACCTGCAACAAATTCTTTCTAGGATCCTGCATCGATTTGTTAGTCCAAACATCTTTTCTATGCATAGGTATAACATATCTTTCATTGTTCCTATCAGATCTATTCATATCAAACCTTCTTTTATCTATTAGTGCCCTAGTTTTTAATATAGGACATAATCTATCAATCATACCTATATCCATACTCTAGAAACAAAAAATTTCACTTATCTTACTTTTACAGAGCACAAAGATTTCAGATCTAAATTTTTTAAACTATTATTACCTTTATCAGAGCACAGAGCTTATAGATCTTACCTCTTTTATTCTTACCTTTCTTAGAGTGCCAAGCATTTACATCTCGCCTCTTTCCCTCAGATCTGATCTTCTTTCTTTAGATCAGGTTTCTTTCTTTCAGATCTGACTTTCTTTATTTAGCACAGAGTTTTATAAGTCAAGTAGAATACTGCACGCTAGGGCACAGATCTATGCACATAACTTTCATAGTTTCAGGGTGGATCTTTGCATAAAGATTCGTCTTTCTCAGTTCCCAACAATCCCAGTTTTAGGTCCTGACAATGGAACCATTTGTTGACATAGGGGCAGGCCCAGGGTTCAATGCTACAACAATGCACCAACAAAACCCTAACTACCAGCCCTTTCGGTAACACCTGTGAAGTAGATGAAGTCTCACCCAAGGTAGAGGCAGGGGTGGTTGCAGGACTCAAGTGTCTGCAACCTTAGCTGGGACACATATCTGTGATTATAATACTTAATACAACTCTTAGCACCGTCAGTTCCTTAATATGTAATCACTATTCACTTCACTGATACAACAAAGCTTCGCAGTATTCACACCAATCTATACTATTCAAGCACTTAACATATACAAATGGATCAGAATGAGCATATAAAGCACTAAGCATGACTATCTAGATCATATCTAACATTCTCACATATAATAAGCACAAATCAAGTAGATCTATCCAACTATATCCAAGAACTTAGCAAAAGAAGACATAAACTCATCAAGACAAGCACAAATCATCATAACACAGTGTTTACGTGGTTCACCCCTCTCCTGGGGCTACATCCACCGACTCTTCTTCTTTATATTCGTAGGTCAATTGGTTACAAGCATAGAGCCACCAAAACCCTTACTCCACACATGACATAAGATCTGTGCAGCTCGCTGGATCCTTCTTCCTTGTGCTACAACACAAAGCCCTCTACAGTCTCTCACAAGGACTTGCGCTCAACTCTGCAGGTCTTACACAAAATGCACAAAGCCTTGATCACACAGATTCAACTCTTGGTACTTAGCCTACATCACATAGATATATCATCCACTACTTCTCTATATGGCCTAGAAATATATATATACATACAAAATAGGCCTAAACATGGGTAAACCCATGGGCCGACATCCCAATCCCGTTACATAATCCCAAAAACCCAAAAAGGACCCAAAAGTAGGCCGAGATCCCGTGATCTTCACTTCGTCTTGCGCTCCTCCTTTGACAGTCTATCAAAGTCCCAAAATAGGTCAACATGACCAAGAAATTCCCAAAACTTGGTCAAGGGCCAACAAAACTATCCTAGATGGATATTTCTTGTCAAGCCATTTCCGGTGGTATGTGGAATGTCACATAAATCTTCACGGTTTGAGAGTTATGACCTTACGAAGTTGGAGGACCCTCATATGTTGGCTTGAAGCCCCAAAAGGTTAAAGAAGTCAAAGTGCTTGCAAAGAAGAAATTATTTAAATAATAAAGTGAAGTGACAAAGTCAAAGAGGATTATTTAAATAATAAAGTGAAGTGACAAAGTCAAAGAGGATTATTTAAATAATAAAGTGAAGTACAAAGTCAAAGAGGATTATTTAAATAATAAAGTGAAGTGACAAAATCAAAGAGGATTATTTAAATAATAAAGTGAAGTGACAAAGTCAAGGAGGATTATTTAAATAACAGTGACAAAGTCAAAGAGGATTATTTAAATATTAAAGTGAAGTGACA
>ML782768.1:804634-856466 GCA_009831015.1 Picea engelmannii | reverse complement strand
CAAGTGGCTATTGGATACATGGACAAGTGGAAAATTGGGAAAAGTTGGACATAGGTGACTATGTGGACAAAGTGGCCTAGAAGATGCTTCTAAGGAAGCTACTTGGAGAGTATAAATAAGAAGCAAAGGTCTCTTGTGAAAATTATCTCTTGAGAATAGCTGTAAGAGCATAGAAAGGGGTTGAAGGAAGGCAGAGCGCGTACAGTTGGATGAAGTCATGGAGACTTGAGTGTGAGCTGATTCTAGGTTCTTGAAGTCTGAAGCAAGTTCCAGATCTGCATTCCATGGGCTCAGATATGCCATAGAAACTCTGGTATGGTTACATAGTCGTCTTGATGGATATTCTTTCTTCTTGTATGGTGAATTATTAAGGAATTATTGGTATGGATGTTGTGATATGGTTATGTTGGTTGATTGATAGAATGAGCAACACTCTTATGATTCAATACTGATATAATTTCCATAGTATACTGGTTTCTTATATATGACTAAGTAGCATTCATATTGTATGGTTGAGGAGCATGAGTAAGATGTGGGAGATCATAAATGTGTTGTGATTTGTTATGGTTCAGATGGGACAATGAAAGACATAAGTAGATGTGACTCAAGGCTGTAAAGGATTTGAGTTTTTCATAGAGAGAAAACCCTAAGGCATACACAGGTTGTAGTACATACGCGTGCTGCACTATTGACAGGTCGTGTACCTGTTGACAGATTGGTATATGTTGAGGATTGATTCCTCTTCTCAGTTGGTTCTGAGTTGTGTAAGTTAAGTCTTTCATTTTAGATTTGGTGCTCTTGTGGAGTTGTAACTCTATTCAGTTGTTGCTGATAACCCAAGGATTGTAGTCCGTAATAAAAACAAAAGTGTACATACATCTTGTGTTATTTGTGTTCCTTGTGGTGATGACTTATTGATTATATATGTTGTTGTTATATGTTGATGATATATGTTCACATACATCATATATGCATTGGAGGAACTAAATTGGTAGAAAATAGGCCTCAGAGTGACAGAACAAAGCTCTGTGTTGAGTAATTGCATGCCTGAAAGTTGTTGGAGGCCACTGAAGAAAACTGGTTGCATGAGAAGCTCTATGTTTGAGGAAGAGGTAGTGTGTTGAAGTGTTCTGGAGCTATTCTGCATCAACCTAGGACTGAGACTTAACTCTTCATTTGTGTCTGAGCTTTCAAAAGCTAAGTGAACTCTGTCTCGACTATAATAGGCCCTTCTTCTCACTTTTTATGTGATGAGCTGGTCATGAACATGAAGAAGTGGAGGCAGGTGTCCAATAGGAAGATAGGATGTGTGGAGGTAATAGGTGATATGAGTGTATGTTTATTACGTGGAGGTGAGTGGTTATATGAGAGGATTTGTATTACGTGGAGGTGAGTGGAGGAAAAGTGTCAGGTGGTGAGAGGAGCGAGAGTAGTGAGTGGAATGAGTAGAAGTGACATGGAGGTGACACGGTGACTTGATGTCATTTAAGCACGTGATTGTGGAAGTTGTTGAGGGTGGTTTGGGTCCACACCACTTTTGGGCCCGCAATCCCCCACAAGCTACCACGTACCCTTCCAAAAATACCATGGTTCCAATTATGAGACTGCTTTACAAAATTATCTTTCAAGCAGTTTACGTCCCTGCAATGAAGTGTGGTTGTCGATCTTATTACAATCTGTAATCCAGGTGATATTTACCTACTGCAAGGATCAACGGTTCTTGTTGATTTAAGATCAACAGTACAGATTCACTTCGGGAGTTTGGGCTTCAGGAGTTTTTGAATGTTGTGCTTGGAAATCTCCCGGAGGAAAATTGCCGAACTGAATGATCTGCCTCCACGTGTCCTTGTTGATGGACGGTCCAGATTCACTTTGGAAGTTTGGGATTTGGGAGTTTCGAATGTCGTGCTTCGAAATCTCCCAGAGGAAAATCTCCAAAGTGAATGATCTTCCTCCACGTGTCCTTGCTAACGGACGATCCAAATTCTATTCTGGTGTTTAGGCTTCAGGTAATTCTTGTACTTTGTGGGTTCTCTCTTGATGTTAAACCCTACATGATTTCGACACTCTGAATGCACAAAAACTATCAATTTGATTGGCCTGATGGATCTCCACCGTCGAAAGTTAACCTATCTATTCACACAATCTGAGCCCAAAATTGATTGCTCTAGATTGATGCATTTGTCCACCAACGTTTCTCGTGCATATAAAAAGGCTTGGTTGACCTGTTGTGAGCTCAATCAATGGAAAAAATGATGACAAGCATTTTGAACCAAATACGACATGTATTTTATCCTTCAAGAAAAACATAAAAACTCTGTGCAAAGAATCAATCAAGCAAGCCAACGAAGAAAACCAAGTTATTGAACAGATGGGAAAACTACTTTATCAACCCAAAAAGGACAAGTTTGACAAAGGCATAGGGAAAAGAGAGGGGAGAGGCAGGGGTGCATACCTAGCTTACAACACCGTGTATTTGAGCAATACTTCCTTGTACAACCTCCTATCCTGACCAAAAACAGGGATAGTGGCATATGACATATTCATTTGCAGAGTCCCGTTCAACTTTGTAGCCCATGAACTAGATAACAACATGCCAAACTTAGGAGGGATATCAACAACCACTACATCCATGACCATATTTTTTGCTAGAATTTGAGACAAAGATACCACCAGATCTTTGATTAGGCCTAGGAACTTCACCTTCCTTGAATCAAAGAAGAAAAGATCTTTATAAGGCCTTGTAATGTCCAATCCCAATTGGTCCATGACCACCTTGGGCATCAGGTTATGGGATGCTCCTGAATCCAACATAGCATTTTGCAAAGTCATAACATGAATCTTCAGACTTCCATAGAAAGGGGGGACCTCATCAACATCACTACTTTTCTCTACACGTGGGCCAAACAAGATGGAAGGATGATCATATTGTATGTTCAAAGTGTCAAAAGTTTGTTCCATCTTGAGAATATTGATGATCCGATTTATATATTCAATAGTATTTATTAACTCATTTAATGGTACAGAGATATTAATTTTGTCCATCTCACTTTCAAAATTACAGGAAGATGAAGTTTTATCTACCTCTTTGATGACTGTCTCCTTTCTTGTTTCAGGTACTTTCTTTTGATGTTCTTCCTTCTAATTTCCTTTCTCCATAGCATCCTTTGCAACAAAATATTTTTTAGGATGACTTGAAGACGGTATATTATTTTGATCTTCTTTGGTAGGATTTCCCTTTGGAGGATTTACAAGAACCTTTTTGTTTCAAAGGTTATATTTTTTATGGAATTGCATGATGGCATTTCGCAACCCCGTTTGGTAATATTCTTTTTCCATTGACAACCTTTCATAATTATCTTGCATGAATATTTCATTTGCATCCATGAACTGGTCATGTTCTTCCTTAGTTAAAAATACCTCTATTTCATCACCATCAAAGAAATGCATATTGTCTTCAAAATTTTCATTTACATAATTATTTTGAAAAGGAGGTCTTATTTGTTGATCACCTTGGTTCCTCTGATCTCTTTGTCTGATTTGCATAACTGTCGATCTTCTCTAATTCTTGGGTGGAACATCAACTTGTTCTATGGTGTTAGTATTATTATCTAAATACATCCTCTCCATGAGTTTCTCCATGGTATTCATCATCATTTCAAACCTCTCTTTTGATGACTGTGAGGTTAAAGGTTGTGCCTTATCTTGAACCTTGTTCATGTCCCTATCAGAGTTAGATTTGATCTTTTTTGAAGCTATTAGATTTACTTCAACTTTTATTGCATCACTCATCATATTATCTAATGAATTAGATCTTATTTCCCTCAACAAAAAAGAAAAATCACTTTCAAATGAATCAACGTATCTAAGTTGAGAAGCTCTAGGACGGGGTTTTACTTTAGTAGGAATTGAATTATAGACCTTTATAAATATAGCTGAAAACTCCTGCATTGTTTCATAAGGTGACCTTCTCATGTTGTTATACTGGGTTAACAATTGAAGGGGGTTTTTCTTGTCACCCCACTTTGCAAGAAAACGCATTTGAAATGCTTAAAAATTTAGGATACTTGTTGTTGGGAGAGATCTGAACCACTTTATGACTTCTCCTGCAAGACTTTGTGCAAACAGACTCATTTTTGCATATTCAAAATCTACTTCTTCTAAGTCTACAAAATCATTGAACCAATCCAAATGTTTTTGTAAATGTGTTGAACCTTCATAGAATAGATCTATCTAAACAATAATACACACATTTGCAGAGAGAATTGGAAAAAGAAGAAGAAGGAGAGAAAGAATGGAAGAGTTCTCATTAACTATTGTGAATAATGAATAATTTACACATGATATACTCTGTAGAAATCAATGAGTTCGACTTGAGGTGAACCAAGTCACCATATTGGTGGTCTAGAGTGATTTGGACACACACCAGTAGTTACGGGAGTGAACTACCACCTATTCTAGTCTCTTAGACAGTTACAGGAGTGAACTGCCACCTAGTTGAGTTAACTAGTCAACTAGTCTTCAGTTAACTAAATGAACATAAAGTAGTGAGAAGTTAAATCAAGGAATCAAGGCTAATGCACCACTCCGGTGATGATACCAAGGAAAGTTCTAATTATCATGGTGATGATCCCAATATTTCATGGTGATGGTCCCAATGAAACATCTAAACTCAACTCAACTAGTCAAACTGAAGTGTGAACTGAAAGAGAATATTCTCCAGGTGGAATATTCTCTCCTAAAATATAAGAGACTGGATAATGACTAATTATGACTAATAAAAAAATAAAAACCTTAGGAAAAATAAATCCTAGGTGTGTGTGAAGTAACTCCAACACCCCCCCCTGAACATCACTATGGTGAAAATAAAGATCGGGTCCCAGCAACGAGGCCATGTTAGGTACCCAAGTACAAAATATACACTGAAAATAAAGTGAGGAAAGAGGGAAAACCTCATGGGAAACCCCCCCCCATCAAGGTAAAATGTATGTAAAAATAAGAACTATAGTTGCTAGGCAACTGTGTCCTTCACTCTAAGACGACCTCAGAGAGAATGGAATTTCTGCTCAGTGAAGGTCTTAGTGAAAATGTCTGTCGTCTGTTCTGCTGAAGGACAGAAATGTAAGTCGATGATCCCCTCATGTACTAAGTCCTAGATGTAGTGCATGTGGATCTCGATGTGCTTCGTTCGCTACCTCTGAACTAGATCTCTGCAGAACTTCAGAGTCCTCTGGTTGTCACACCAGATGACGATCGATCGATAAAATTGAATGCCCAACTCAGTGAGAAAATGTTGTAGCAACATAGCCTGAATGGTTATGTTAACTTCCCCTCTGTACTCTTCCTCAGCTGAAGATAGAGCAATGGAAACTTGCTTCTTGCTCGACCAACAGATAGGCCCATAACCAAGACTAAGTGAGTAAATAGATGTGGACTTGCGATCAATGCTATTGCTAGCCCAGTCAGAATCAGTAAACCCAATGAGATATAATGTAGAGTCTTCTTCATAATGAATCACAAAGGTGATGGTTCCCTGTACGTATAGAAGGATACACTTTGCAGCTTTCCAATGTAGCTCATGCGGCTCCTGCATGAACCAACTGCATATGAGAGGTCTGGTCTGGACTGTGTGAGATACAACAAGCTCCCCACTAGCTGTCTATACAATGTGTTGTCAACCTGTGGAGTCTCCCCTCCATCCTCAAGTTTGACTGTTGATAGGAAAGGAGTTGGAGCAACCTTGCAGTCTGTCATGTGAAATCTCTCAAGGAGATCTCGTGCATACTTGGCTTGAGACAATTTGATGCCTGATGCATCTTGACTGATATCAAGTCCAAGGAAGAAGTGTAGTGGACCCATGTCCATCATCAAAAACCTTTCATGAATAATCCTCTTGACTGTAGAAATCATTGAAGTCGAGCAACCGGTGATCAACAAATCATTGACATACAGAACTAAAAGTAGAAGTGAATCAGTCGTCCTAAGCATGTATACATTCAGGTCTGATTTACAACATACAAATTTTTGTAACAAAAGGTAGGAGTCCATCTTGGCATACCATGCCCTCAGAGCTTGCTTGAGGCCATAAAGTGACTTCTTCAGTTGACATACCAAAGATGAGTCCTGCAAAAATCCATGGGGCTTCTCCATGTAGATCTCCTCAGAGATATCACCGTGAAGAAATGCATTCTTCACGTCCATCTGATGGACTTCCCATCCCTTAGCTTCTGCAATGGCAAGGGCCAATCTAATGGAATCCATATTCACTACTGGAGAGAAGGTCTCATCATAGTCAATACCATGAACCTGCTGAAAGACTTTGGCGACAAGCCTGGATTTGTATCTGATGATTTGTCTATCCGCTGCACTCTTGGTCCTGTAGACCCATCTGCATCTGACAAGTTTCCTCCTAGAAGGAAGGGGAACTAGATCCCAAGTATGGTTCTCAAGGAGGGAGTTGTACTCCTCCTGCATGGAAGATTCCCAAAAGGGATTTCTAGTAGCCTCACCATAATACTATGGATCTGAAGATTGAACCAAGAAAATATGCCTGGAAGGCAATGGTTTAGTGGAAGTGAGTGAAAAAGGAGGCTCCTTGAAATAATATTGAGTCCTCCTAGTATCGGTTGGATCACCGATGAGATCCCCTACATCCTGAAGAGTAGTTTGTGCTCACTTAGGCCTCTGCTCTGGCTCTGCAACTACATCTGGATGCTCTGACTCTACATCTGACTGTACTGACTCTGAATCTAAATCTAAATCATCTGAGTCCTCTAAATTAGAACTCTCATCTGAAGAAGAGTGGGCATGTGCATGATCATCATCTCGAACATGTGGAAGAGTGAAGGTGTTTGCATGCGGCTGCTGAGATACATGCAAGACACTTTCCTTGAATTGGATACTATGCTCAATGATGAGCTAGTCTGAGGAAAGATCAATAAGCTGATATCCCTTCACACCGTCAGGGTATCCAACAAAAATGCACTCAGTGCTCTTTGGATCAAGTGCCTTCCTCTTTTCAGAGGGAATCTGGGCCCATGCACGAGAACCAAAAATGTGAAAGTGGGTCACTTCCGGTTTGAGGCCGCTCCAAGCCTCGTAGGGGGTATTATCCTTGACAGATATATGAGGAGATATATTTTGGATGTATGTTGCACAGTTAAGTGCTTCAACCCATAGTCTTTGTGGTAGTGACTTTGCATGCAACATGAAATATGCCATCTCCTTTCGAGATCTGTTTTTCCACTCAACAACTCCGTTTTGCTGCAGAGCGTAGGGAATTGTATGCTGCAACCGAATCCATGCCTCATGGAAAATATTATGAATCTCATGATTCACATACTCTCCCTTGTTATCAGTTCATAGGACTTTGATCTTCTTTCCGGACTGTGTCTCAACCAAAGCTTTGAAATCTTTGAGGTGTTGAAAGACCTTGGATTTTTGCCTAAGAAAGTATATCCATGTAAAACATGAGAAATCATCAACAAAAATGAGAACAAAGCTCTCTTTGCTGATTCATGGACATGGAAAAGGACCCATGAGGTCATTGTGGATCAGATCTAAAGGTGCGGAAGCTTGCTGAGACTTTCCCTTGTCATATTTCTCTTGAGGGTGTTTTCTGAGAACACATCCCTCACATACTCCCTTGGAGAAATGGATGTCTGGTAGACCATAAACTAATTTTTTCTTTCTAATTTGTTGCATGTATCTGAAATTCAAATGTCCAAACCTTTCGTGCCATATCCTACTACTTTCATCAGCATGAGTAAGCAGTAATGCAGAATAAGGTTCAATGAATTCATAAAATGTATACAATCTAGACTGATGATTTACCTCACCGGTAGCAACCCTAGAGTTGGTTTGCATTTCGTGTATGTCCACGGAATTTGGTGTGAATATGAATTTCTTTCTGGTGCCAGAATTCATCATCTGATACATAGAGAAAAGGTTAACAGAAATCTTGGGAACCTGCAACATGTTCTCGAAGCTTCCTTTGGTGAGTTCAATCCTTCCTTTGTCGGTGACTTCGAAAGAAGAGTTGTCCCCCATCCGAATAGGAGGACCTTTGCATGAATCCAAAGAAGAATGGACTACTTTTGAGGCAACCATGTGATGTGATGCTCCTGAATCTACGATCCAAGCATCGAGAGAGGAGTTGATGGCAATCAAGGCATGGCTAGAGTTGCCTTTCTTGGAATTCGGATCTTCTGGCTTCTTCTTCTTTGCACCCTCGGGGATGCGATATCCAAGTTTTTTTTGCTTAAGTATATAAGACATCAGATCTATTTGTTTTTTCATGCATGCGGATTCTGAATGGAATCCTTTGTGACAATATGTGCATTTCTCTCCTTTTCTTCCCTTTTCTCCTTTCGATCCGGAGGCATCGGTGAAGGGTTTTGTGTACCCTTCCTTCTTCATATGTGCATGAGATTTCCTCTTATATTTATCTTTATGTTTCTGATATTTTTGGCTGCCATCATGCACAGTGAGTGCATGCACCCTTGGGCCTTTGATTGTGCCCATGTTGATGAGCTTGGTTTGCTCTTGTGTCAGGGATTTGATAAAGTCCTCAAGAGAAGGAATATTCTAGGTGGCTCCAGAGGTGAATCTGACAGTATGGAATGTGTATACAAATATAGATAATTTAGGACCAATCTTGGAGAGAATGGCGGGAACCATTTGTTTCTCCTCCAATTTATCAACCTCGCAAGCTTTGAGTTGTGACAGTAAATCCTTGAATTTTGTAAAGAAATCTTGGATATTATCGAAGCTTTTTGGATCCAATGTGAGAAACTCCACCTCCAACATGTGTCCCCTCATCTCATCCTATTTTCCAAGGAGCCCTTCCAATATGCTCCAGGCTTCATTGGGAGTCTTACAGGAAGATATATGAAAAAGGAGATCAGGATAAATAAGACTGCAAATTGTTCCGAGTGCCTCATCCATGCGATTTAAGTACTTGGATTTTTATATGGCTGATGTCAGCTCTGTATATGTATTCATGGTTAAACTATACAACCCTATTTATTGGAGATGTATGGCTGTTTTCTCCTTCCATGCAAAATATTTGTAAGGTGTAAGAATGAATTCTTTTTGGAATTCCATCTTTCTATTGTCTTCAATCTATTGTACCTGCAAAACATTTTGGTGTAGCTTTTGATTAGCAGTCGGTCAGCTCTGATACCATGTAAATGTGTTGAACCTGCATAGAATAGATCTATCTAAACAATAATACACACATTTGCAGAAAGAATTGGAAAAATAAGAAGAAGGAGAGAAAGAATGGAAGAATTCTCATTAACCGTTGTGAATAATGAATAATTTACATATGATATACTCTGTAGAACTCAATGAGTTCGAATTGAGGTGAAACAAGTCACCATATTGGTGGTATAGAGTGATATGGACACACACCAACAGTTACGTTAGTGAACTGCCACCTATTCTAGTCTCTCTGGCAGTTACGGGAGTGAATTGCCACCTAGTTGAGTTAACTAGTCAACTAGTCTTCAGTTAATTGACTGAACAAAAAGTAGTGAGGAGTTAACTCAAGGAATCAAGGCTAATATGCCACTCTAGTGATGATACCAAGGCAAGGTCTAATTATCATGGTGATGATCCCAATGTTTCATGGTTATGATCCCAATGCAACGTCTAAACTCAACTCAACTAGTCAAATTGAAGTGTGAACTGAAAGAGAATATTCTCTAGGTGGAATATTCTCTCCTAAAATATAAGAGACTGGATAATGACTAATTATGACTAATAAACAAATAAAAACCATAGGAAAAATAAATCCTAGGTGTGTGTGAAGTAACTCCAATAGTTTTTGGGCTAACAAATTGCGTTCAACATCATACAACTTAATCCTCAGATTATACTCCTGGGGAAAGTCATGTAATTGAGAAGGTAGAACAAGAGGGGAAAACCTAGCTGCCATGGCTGCAATAAGGACTTGAAGTGGTTGTTGGTTATGAGTATGAATCACAAGAGTTTTGGTAGAGGAAACTAAAATTAAATCTTGGAACCTCTTCTTATCAAAGATGATCTCGTTCAAACAAGACTCAGATTTAGTTCTGAACAGAGTTTGCCCAAATTTTACATCAAAATCAAGGTATTCAATGCTTGTCACTCCATCTGTGGGAAAGGATATATATCTGTCTAGACACAAAACTAGGCTTATTTTCATTTCTTTTCTTTTGTGTACAATCTTCTCGGGATCAGACACAGGGATCACTTCTTCTGGGTTTGGGTTTCTCCTGGAATGAATTCTCTTGGGAGCCAAGATTTGTAGCTCAAACTACTTTATGCTATTGGTCTCTTTATAATGGAGTCACCAAGGTAAATTTAGTCTCAGCCAATAAGGTGTTTGATTCACTGTCATCCTCAGGAATCAAATCTGAAGCTTTAAGTCATTCTTTTCCCAGGGAATATTTCACTTTCGATCCCCGACAACAGTGACAGAATGTTAGCACTCTGTAAATTTGTTTGGATGATAAAAAAAATGACATAGGTAACCTACAAACCAACTTTAGAGTTGGGTACTATCATGCTCATATCAGAGAGGGCTCTCTCGTGTCACTTGGTGTTTCTTTGGCAATCAATGGCTAGGTTTTTTTGTTTTGGGTTTTTTTTTTTAAATTTGCTGGCGAGGAAGGGGAGGGACACTTAAGGCTATGGAGTTAAGCTTTTGAAAATGAATAGAAACAATGACTGACCAATAAAACTCTCAAGAGGATAAAGGCTAAACGAGCTGATGAATATGAGTTATAAATTGAACTTTGCAGAGTGTAAGAAGAAAGGAGAAAACACGTAATTGCATCAGAGCATTAATGAAATGAATTAGTTAGGAAGAACTTAACACAGTTTAAATTTCTTAAGCCAAGAGTATCAAAAGATGAATTCTAGGCCTTTAAACTATCTAATTTAAACAAAAGACAGTGTAAATGGAATAAAAAATACATGAAATACATACAAAGAGAGAAGACAAAACTCAGACCACCACCATTAGAATCTTTGCATGGAAACTTCAAGACTTCTGCATGTGTATTCAATTCAACTTTAGAAAATTAAAAATTAAGCTTTGAACAACTAAAATAGTCCCCTTTCACTTCTACCAACATAAATACATCTGGAGCCTCAAATACTTATACAATTCGAGTTCCTTTGGTTTGAAACTGATTACAATAACTGAAACGAAATGTTTCATCTTCTAAAATTGATTACAATAATTGCAAATGACAGTTTCGGTATTGGAAATGATTACAATGATTAAAAATAAACATTTGATGATTTGGATTCTAACTCCTCTAATGTTTCATCTCCTTTCTTTTCCACCTGTTCTGTTATGATATTCTACCTGATCTGCCATCTTCAGTGACACCTGGACATCATTTCTTGGACCTTGAAAAATTGCACTTTGTCTTACAAAGCCATACTATATCCTTCCATTACAAGTCAGAAGGGATATCATAAACCATCATTTCTTTGATCAGTATCTCCAAGTTAATGCAGGAGGCATATGTCATGACTGGTAGTCCAATTTTCACTGTTTTGAACTGATTCAAAATCTCAAAATATGTAATCATATGTTCAACGAGGGTTGCTCCTTTCAGGTTTTCCTCCAGTGTTTCAAACTTGGAGTGATCCACTATGCACCGAGTGAGGTAAGAATTATATTCTTCCTGATCATATAACTTACTTTTCCATCCACAAATGGTGGGAGGCCTTTAATAAACAATTCTTCAAATAGATCCTTGAACTCTTGCACACTTTGCTCCATCTGGGTTGCCTTGGTTTGGACTGATTTCAATAGGTTATGTTTAGCAATAACCCTCATGGGACAAATGATCAATGTAGTTCTATCTTTGACTCCAATGGTCTGAAGTTCTACAGTAGGGATGGAGTTGAGCAGGTTTATGGCATTTTGGGCCCACTCTGATGGTTTCTTTGCTAAGGTCTCATTTACAATAGTGCACCTACTTCTGGCTATGATAGCCATGTTTTATTTATCAATGATGAAGTTTAAATACACTCTGAACTTGGCAACTTCAACATCTATAGAATCCCATATGATATGCTTAGCTCCCTGCAATAGGCCTTTGCCCCTTAATCTCACCTTCAACTTGTCTATCCTTTCCTGCAAGGCTCCATTCTCCTTTTTGAATTTAGTCATTCTTTCATCCTTTGCTTGTATTTCCTAATTCAATTTCTCTATGTCCCCTTTTAACACCTTGATTTCTCCTACCTTCAGGATAACTTGTGACATAGTCTGGACAAGTCCTTCAATGCTTGGACTAGCTTGTGAAGTGGGAGGTACAACTACAACCATTTTCATAAATACTGTTTTCTCTTGTGACCATTTCATATTTTCTTGCTCTAGCTGCAACACCTTAGCTTTGTAGTCCAATGCCTCTTGTCAAAATGCTTAATTTTCTTGTTCTAGAGCAACTAATTATGTTATTTGTGGATTCTCTGTGGTAGGCATTTTCAGTTTCTTCTTCAAGATTTGAATTAGTTTGTCTTTTTCATCCTATGAGGATTTCACTCCTTGAGGGCCTTCATATTATACCCTCTTGACCTGAGTCTGCCAAAATCTGCTGGATGCCTTTTCTTTCCTCAACTTCCCTTCCAATTTTATTGCATAAGATGACAACTTTGAATTCTTCAAGCTTAGACACAAGTAATCAGAATCCAACATATCATTGGTATTCCTGTGGAATTTGACTTTGTCTGGAGCACTGATGTTGTCATACTTTATCTTGATCTTAGATACTTTGTCTTTATTTACAACTCTTATATTAAAGGTCCTCTTCTCTATATCCCTTATTTTGAACAAAGAAGATTTGTGTTGAGAAATATTTTCCACTTCAGGGACTAAATCCATCATCTCACCCATAGCCATGTTTCCATTCTCAGCATATTATTTTTCCAATTCTTCTTTAGATTGAGAAGTTTCCCTAGATGTAACATCCCTGACCACCCATGGCCAGGGTAGGCTACTCCAGAGAACGATTTCATTCTCTCTGCAGAACATATTGTAACATGCCCAACATCCAACTGAGCTATGCCACATAATTTTTTCGAATTGCATGCAATTAAAATATATACACATAGAGTTCTTGCGGAAACATATATATAAAATGTAAATCGACAAATATATCTGTAAATGAACGGATTCACACTGAAATAACAGTAAACATATACATGCAACATATGCAGGAAATACCCATAAATATACAGACAGTTATAACCACACATAAGATAAACCCATAAAAATAAACACGTAAATAATAATGCAACATGTAAATTTATCACACAATTGACACTTATCTTGGTAAGAATATAACCAATTGTGTGCATACCTTCCATGAATCTCCCAGCCTTAGACCACACTTCTCATCACTCTCAATAGTGGGTCACCCCCGAGCTAGGAATAAACTCCACTCAGGTAAAGGGATTCCTAACCAGGCTAATGGTTCGTAGAAAACTGGAAAGACTCCGTCACAGGAGCCAAATCAAACTAACAACCTATAGTCCCACATTCCCCACATGCCTGTCCCACCCCAGGAAGTGTGCCCCTTCTCTGCTCAACAGTCCTTCGGCTGCCCCACTTCCTTTTCGGGCTTCAACAACAGGCTGGACAGGAAGTCTCAGAGCACTATACCTACAATTTATCACCTTCAAGAAATCAATTCCCATCAATTCTCTCATCCAAGGAGAAATTTTTCATGGGCCTGACAACCCACCTCTTGAATATCCCACGGTCCTGACAACCCACTTCTTCAGTCCAACTCCCAATATAACCATCTACACAAACGAGTATGGCTATGGATACGGGTTCATATACAATGATAGGAAAGTATGCAGGATCGCTGATTGCGTGAGTGAATTCTCATGGTATGGCTCAACTAATGACTGGATTATGGAAGGAATGATGGAAAATGAAATAATTCCAAACAATATGTATGCATGTCCCCAAGTTGACACTTGTCATGTTGGGAGCTACTTTGGCCCACTTGTCCCTAACTTTGGGACTTAGGATGAAATAATTATCCATACTTTATGTTTTAAGAAATATTAATATAATATTCCTTTTTGGATTAAGCTCCATAGATTGGCCCTTTTCCTTAACTTTTAGCCTGCCCTTTCCCTAACTAGTGGATTTTAGTCCCCCATACTCTTTTATCATGGTCAGTTTGCATGCAACAATGTATTTTATATTAATTATGAGACATATACAAAAATAGGCGCGTTGGCCTTTAACATCTAGGCTCTCTAGCCTAATCAAAACATAAGCATCCTAGCTTATAATAACAGGCTCACTAGCCTATAAAACACATCATATACATAAAGGCTCCCTGGCCTCAAAATCGCTCGCACTTAAGTTGTTGCGTGCGATATCTTGGAACGTGCACACTACATCATTTACTGCACAGAACATGCACACATTATGACATGAAAGGTGCATACAAAATGATATCAAACGGCTCACCATCTTAAGTACATTTTCATTTTCATTACAATTGGGTTCAACATAGGGATATTCATATGTCTTATCAAATATTTTGTTTTTGTTGCTAAAGGTTCTTGAGCTGCCTTCACTTTGGAGCTTGCTTCCCTTTTCAACTTATACAATGCTAGTACCACTCTCCACCATATCCAGATTCACTTGTTATTTAGCCTCTTCCTCCTCTAAATCCTCTATCTGTGGGGACTGTCTAATCTTCATATTCTTAGGGGCAGTTTGTTGATCACTAGTGCCCATGGCCTCTGAATTGGTTCTCTTGTTGTAAACACTTACCTTGGGAACTTTGAATATCGGTTTCTGAGGAGCTTGTTGTGTTTGACTCTATTGCAGGGTTGTCTCCACCTTTTGTTTTTGAGTTGGTTGTAGGATTGTTTTCATCTTAGCAAAGACTTCTATATTTTCCAACTTATCAAAACCTTCAACATGTTCATGCTCATAAGGGGCATGTTTGTTCATCAGTATTCTCTTGGATATGATTTGATGTGGATCATATCTTCTTCCCTGTAGCTGTGCAAAACCAAACTCTTTGAGCTTTGCTTGAATCTGAGATAAGAATGATCTAGTTTTGACAATGAAGGGGCCAATGATAAAAGGGAATTTGAGTTTGGAGGCTTTGTGCAATTTCAGGAAATGCTCTATCTCAAATATAATTCTCTGTTTGATGAATTCAAGGGAAAATTCTTCGGGGGTCAGAAAAATAGGAAATAAATAAGGGGATTCATGACAACCATAAACCCATATTACTATTGAATACATGAACAATACCCAGTCCCCTACTCCACTTTCTAGATTTGGCCGTAGATAGCTCCTCATGTCATCCAGAACTCTAGGTAGGATGGTGTTGAAAATCAAATTGTAAACCTTGGACATGAATTTGTTGATGAATATGAGAAATGTAATCCTCTTACATTCGATTGATATGAATGTTTCTTCAGGAAATTCTCTCTTATTTGTTTCCAGGAAAATCTTCAGCAAATGGGTATAATATCTAAAATTCCTTAGAGAGATGAAATTTACTAGTTGTTTATGGATATTATCATCTATGAATTGATCAAAACTGATACAAACTGACAGACCAGACTTTGACTGAAAAAATTTCAACTGGAAACCCACCATGACCTCGACCACATGTTTTTCATTATCTAGACCTAAACTTTGACTCAACATGGAACAAACCCATTGGAATTAAAAAACCATTATACTCACATTCATTGGCAAAGACAAACTCTTTGAAAGATGTTCTGGTTTGAAAATTGTCTGTAAAAAAAGATCTCTAACTTCTGATGGACACTCTTTCTATACCCTAATTATCTTTTCTTCATTGAAAGGTTCAGAAACTATGGAGAGAGACTCTGGTATATTGAGGGCCTCTCGAATTGATATACTCTCTACCCTACACATGACCTCAGACCCTTATTTATTTACGACGACTTTGTCTTCCTGTGAATACTGCTCTGCGCACCAACCTATGAATTTGGGAAAAGGGAAAGAGACTTCGACAACATAAGGGACTATGGTGGTCTGGACTGCTTCAAGGAATGGTATATTCTTTCCTACATTATCAGACAGATTGCTTTTGGACATAGAGATGGGAGAAATGGTGATTTTGGTGTCGAAAACATCTGAATCTCAGTAAATTAGGGCTTCTTCGTTGGACACAGGGTCTTTCTATGTTACTGAAGTTATGATAGGGTCCATGGTGGTGATGAAAAATACCTGGAAATGAGCAGAAACGACATGCAATGGCACCCTGTGAAGCTTCAGTCAGATGAAGGTGGTCGCGCCAAGTTCAAACGGTCTAGTATTTTTGAAATAATAATAAAATACATGACAAACACCCTTTTGTACCTTTTCCAAATTTTGGGGGCATGAGGAAGTGGTTTGGGGCAACCCACTTTTCACCCCAAAATGCATCTGCTGGTGCCACGTGGTCCCGACCAAAAACCATGGTTTAGATTTCGACCCGCTTTCTGAAATTATCCTCTGCGCTACTTCTCCCACCGAAATGATCCTCGACCATCGATATGGGGTGCTCATGATCTACGACTATCGAGTCCCATCACCTTAGCTCCCCCTCCAGACTTAGCCTCTTCCTGCTAGATTTAGCCCCGTCCTCTAGTTTGTCGAGATTCCAAATCGGTTTAGCACCTTGCTAAATCTTGAAATCTTGATTTCACACGGAAATTTTAATGGTGATAACACCAGAGATAGAAGGAACATGAACATTAGAGGGGCCACAACTTGTATCTGTTGCATACACACAACCTATAAAGACAAATAAATTCAACATTGGGACAACGAATAATCCTAAGTTTGCGTAGACATGAGACTATTGGAACGATGAGATAATTGATAAGGTGGAAAAATTATTACAGGAATATCATGACTTATTTCCAACCACATTCTCCAAGATGAAAGGGATAGTAGAAGATTTAGGAGAGATGAAGATTCCAATGAAACCTGGAACCAAGCCAATATGACAAAGACCCTAAAAATTGCACTTGAGGTACAAGGAGAAGGTGAAGGATGAAATAGACAGGATGTTAGATGCTATAAATATTTAAACAATAGAAGAGTCTAAGTGGATTATCCCAATGGTGGTGAAGGACAATACGAATGAAAGAATTAGGATCTGCGTGGATCTAAGGAAGTTGTATGATGCATGCTTACATGACCCATTCCCAAATCCATTCACAAATGAAGTATTGAAGAACTTAGGAGGTCAAGAAACATATTCATTTACAAATGGATTCTTTGGGTACCATCAGATAAAATTTGTGCAAGAAGATAGACACAAAACCACATTTGTGATAGAATGGGGCAGTTATCAGTACACGATGATGCCATTTGGATTGAAGAAATCCCATGCAGTGTTTTCACGAGTGGTAGTGGCAGAATTCAAGGAGTTCATCCATAAATTTTTGGAAGTTTATTTAGATTGGATGGTGTTAAGCATACTGTAGGATCATATAGAAGTGCTTCAACTCATTTTATATCGATGCAGACAATGTCAGATCCGCTGAACTTGAAGAAATGTAATTTTTTCACACTATTTGGAATTCTACTAGGACATGTCATATGAAAACAAGGACTATTGGTTGACCCAACCAAGATCATAGTTATTTTGGAGTTGGATCCTCCGACATCAGTCAGACAACTAAGAGAAACTTTGGGTCATAGAGGCTATTACATGAAGTTTATTAAAGGATATGTGAAGATTACAACACCCATGGAAAAGTCGTTGAAGAAGGAAGATAAGTTCCAATGGAATGAGGGCTTCCAGAAGGGGTTGGACACATTAAAATAGAGACTGGTCACCGTGCCCATTTTAATATTTCTAGAATGGAACAAGGAGTTCGATGTACATGTAGATGCATCATCCATTGCATTGGGTGCAGTACTCTCAAAAACAGGAGAAGGAGACATCAATCATCTGATTACGTTTGCAAGTAGGAAGTTGTCTATATATGAAAAACATTATACCACTACATAATGGGAATGCCTAGCCATGGTCTATGCACTCCATAGGTACATACATCACTTACTTGGGTCTCACTTAAAAATGTACATAGATCATTCTGCATTAAAGTATTTAGTCAATAAACCTGTCTTAGGAGGAATAATATGTAGATGGTTGTTACTATTTCAGGAATATGACTTTGAGGTCATAGTAAAACCAGGGAAGTTGAATGCAGGACCTGATCATATCTCATGCATACTAACAAGAGAGGCTGCATGTAATTTAGGTGATACTTGCCTAGATGCGTAGTTATTTGCAGTAAGAATGGTGGATGATTACTTCACAAACATTGTGGATTTTCTAAATACAGGTGAAACCCCCTCCGACATGATAGTTGTGCAAAAGAAACAAATGGTAGTGAAAGCAACAGACTATCAGTTGATTGCAGAGAACTTGTATAAGCTAGGGGTAGATGGAATATTGAGGAGGTGTGTATTGGAACATGAAAGGTTAGTTATACTAGAGGAAGTGCACGATGGGATTGATGGAGGACATTACACATGAAAAGAAATAGCACAAAATAGTTTATGCACAGGGATTTAGTGGCCCACGTTGCACAAAGATGAAAAGAAATATTTTTAGTCCTGTGACATATGTCAATGAGTGGGTAAACCATATTGATGCTACAAAATTCCATTAAATCCACAAGTTACATTTCAATCATTCGATAAGTGGGCCATTGAGTTTGTAGGTCCGATCAACCCATAAGCGAGGAGATCAAGAGCAAGATACATCATTATTGCGATAGAGTATTTAACCAGGTGGGAAGAAGAAACACCCATTACTAATTGCACTACAGATACTGCTGCGTGATTTCTATTCGAGAATGTAGTCACCAGGTTTGTATTTCCATGGATATTACTTAGCGATCAAGGTACACATTTTATGAAGATAACAATTTCCACACTAATTGAGGAATTTCAGATTCATCATCATAAGAGTACACCATATCACCCTCACACTAATGGCATAATGGAAGTGTTTAATAATATTTTGGAGAATGCTTTGACAAATATCTGCAATGTTGGAAGAGATGATTTCATCCCCACAGTACTATGGGGATACAAAACTACCAGTAAGAGGATGGCAGGGCATTCACCTTTTCGGTTGGTCTATGGATAGGAAGTAGTGATTCTAATGGAGTTCATTGTATCTAGTCTGTGCATTGCAACCATCACTGGGCTCTCGAACATGGGTGAAATAGAGGAGATATTGGTCCAGTTGGTTCAGCTTGAGGAGGACCGATTTCTTGCAGTATTCCATCAGCAGGTGCATAAATCCAGAGAAGAGGTCTGCCACGATCGACACATTAAAAACAAGAAATTTCAAGTCGACGACTTGATACTACTCTATTACAACAAGTATTTACAGCACCAAGGGAAATTGCGCATGCACTGGTTAGGTCCTTATGTGATACAACAAATAATTGAGACAGGTGTTGCATGGTTAGGAATATTGGATGGACAATTCCTAGACATAATGGTGAGTGGAAGTTGGTTGAAACTCTATAGAGATAGTCGATCATTGATGCAGTAATATGGGATACACCAAAACCATTGTATTATAAAAAGTGTACCATAGTAGCAAGAAAAACAAGAAAACCCCAATAAAAAGTAGAAAAAGGAAATAAAATCAATAAAAAGATAGTAATAGGAGAAATAAAAGGAGTGAGTGAAATCCCAAGGTATCAGAACTTGCACAAATGGAATGATCATCTCACATGAAGTGAACATTGTGTCAAGTTCAATGAT
Organism: Picea engelmannii; assembly: GCA_009831015.1. Taxonomy (NCBI): domain Eukaryota; kingdom Viridiplantae; phylum Streptophyta; class Pinopsida; order Pinales; family Pinaceae; genus Picea; species Picea engelmannii. The sequence goes on along the minus strand of ML782768.1, from coordinate 836,665 downwards.
AATATACAAATAGGTTTGATTGCGAGGAGAAACGTATTACTGTACAGGTTGGCACAAAAATACCGTTAAATATAGTCAGGCATGGAAAAAACAGTTGGACGACCGATGCGACAGGTCAGAAAACCACCATATAAGTAGCAAATTCGAAAAGATGCTAGAAATCCTAGACCGATCAACAGTACGAAAGGAGGATCATAAGGTGGATTTGGAAATTTAGGAGCATTTAGTTACCCACTTACCAACTTCAAAGCCAGATTGGAAAATAGAGTTAAAGAGAGATATGATCGGACTACTTGGAATGAACATACAAAACACCACGAGAGAAGGAAACTCTTCACAATTGTTGCATGCAAAATAGGAGTGAACAGAGAGAAGTTCCCCAATCCATGTTACATCAACCCTTACCACCACAGATAATTTGTTCACAAGTCCAAAATACAGAGAAAATGGCACCACCGAAAGTAGGAGGATCGTCCGCAGCATCCCGGAAACAATCAAAGAAACTAGTAGATGATGAGGTAGAAGAGGTTCCTAGACCTTCGACCCCGACGCCACCTAAACTATTTCACAGAGATTATTTTCCCCCAAGAAAGGATGGCACACCCCTGGTTATAGTACCAACAAATTTAAAATATCCATTACCTATAGCACCAGTCCCAAAGCGTGTCAGTCAAGATAAGGACATGCTTGACAAGGTGGCCAAATTGAAATTTATGGACCATGATATCACTGATGCACAGAAATTCCCTAAGTTGTATAGGGATCAATATTTATGCACAAAGATCGAACCTGACATGGGAAAAACTAGGGTGGAAGCATAGGAATGGGCATCAGAATTGGATAAATCCAGGATACTCAAGTTGTTCAAAATTCTACATTTCAGACGAAGTACCGAAATCAATGCCTATGTCAAGGTATTTCTCAGTTATGTCCATGGGGGGATGCTTTGGCTCGATCCCCTAGTTTCAATCAATGTGGTGTTAATTGCACACATCATAGGGTTGAGAAAGGTAGGTGAAGACCCATAATTACTATTCCTCAAAATGGGAGAGAGATCCCTCCATGAGGCCATAAAATATAAGTATGACACATTAAGAGGAAAATGAGGTTTGGATGTGAAGAGCATTAGTGACTAAGAGGTTAGGTTTACGATGTAGGTTCTAGCCTACAAACTACTATGTAAATGTCATAGAGATGAGGTACCATTGACACTCATCTCAGTCACAGAAAAATGCAAAGAGGGTGTTCAAATGAACTGGGTAACCTTTCTCGTTAAACATTTTTTGCAGGACTGCACAGAGGCCCAGGAGAAGGGCACAAAATTTCATCATGAGTGGCTATTGATTCTTATTGCACTGGTCGGGTGGAAGGAGCCCACCTTTTACCATTGCATGTGTTTTTCAAGTCACATCCCTTTGGATTCAAGATATACCAACTTGTGGCACTCCACCATCAAGCGATGATAAATAGACAATAATGCCACTTTTTACTCATACTTGCAGTTCACCACACAGGTAGTAGAGACTAAATGACACATTCCAGAGGAAGCAATCACTGCCTATAGGGATGTCTCATGCTTCAGAGTGGGAATGAACCATATATATGTGCAAGAAAAAAATGATCTTTCACGACTGATCCAGGTGGATATCGATGGTCACCCACCTATTCCAACTAGTTCAAAACAATTTGTTGGCAATTTACTATTTTTAGTAGTTTTTTGGGTCCTAAACTTCCGGGGCCATTTTGATAGCCTAAACAACATTTTTTCACAATAGGTAACCCCAATGATAATCAAAGGATTTGATTGAGCCCCCAAAATGATGTTCCTCATTGATATCTTTCCAATGAGCTATCTTTCACCCCAAATAGAGATCGTATGCCAAAGATACACCCTTGAGAAGTTGAAACACCAAACTACCCAAAACGGGGTCCACGAAACTATTAGATTTCCATCTCCAGGGGTTAGGGTTTTGGATTTTATTTATGTTAAAAAGGCCTTTGGAGCCTCATTGTAATAATTATCTTCTTGCTAATGAGCATAGCTATCACATCTCTTCTCAAAGATAAGCTGCCACCATTCTAGCAAGTCTTTCACTCTGTATTTCAATAGTTTTGTACATTTCATTTATTAATAGAAATTGTGTATTATTGTATCTCTGTTTTTATGGTTATATATATGATATATCTCTATTATATTATTGGATATATGATATATATTTGTACATTTCTTTATTATATCTATGCTCTCATTTCATGCTGAAAATAATATGTGTTATCACTGAAAAAGCGTTTGCAACATTTGCACAAAATGGTTGAATAAAAACATCAATCCAAACAACAATTAGTCCACCTACAACAAAACACTATGCACTTGGTGCACAAATTCACCAAAGGGAGCACACACAATGTGTAGAATGCGCAGGCTAACACAGCCCCTAGTGCGCATTGTGTGCAAGATGCATGATTGTCTATGATAAAATCCATGCACTCCTATGAACGACGCATTTATGAATCTTGTCGACCCCTCAACCACTTCTAGTCCAACCCCCAACACGATTTGACACTCATATATGAGTGAAATATAGCTTGGAGGTTGGTCAAGGGCTAGAGAGTTCCCTAAAAGGCCCCTTGTTCACACTATGAACTAGTTTCATATTTCCATGAATGGATGCTATAAATAAGTGCCATGGGTGTGCTAGAAAAAATAGAATTTCAAGGTATTGTTATGCTGCAATAATTCTTCTTTGAGAATCCTCTTTTCTCTTTGAAGCCTTCAAGCACCATTGCAATAGGCCATTCCACTCACCTCTTGAGGGAATAGACATTGTATTTCTTCACCATTTGTCATTTCTTCCATTGTATGAAGAGAAGAGCTCTCAATTAGGTAACTCAAGATCCCTTCCAAGGAGGAATAGGGGATTCATAAGTCCCTGCCTTTCTCTACGGTGTTTATCCTATCAATGTATTGATCCATTGGTAGCTATATATTGGTCATTTTTTTCTTTTATGGTTCTAAGTTCTTCAAGCTTTTCTAACAATTACTTCTTAGTTGTTTTTAGTTTTATTTATTTGTTTTCATGTGTATTGGGTTTGTCTAACCAACTCACAAACTTCTGTCTTGTTTAGCATGCTTATCTAAACATGCAAGTGTTGTTTTTTTTCTCACCCAAGTGATAAAACCAACACAACATATTGGCGATCATACTAGGGATCAATATCAAATTCCTCCCTATTTAAGTCTTGAGAGAACTTCATTTTGATTGTTTTGACATGTAGGTACCAAAACCGGCTTAGCCCAACCTACCAAAGTCAAAATTCATAGCTAAGGAAGGATTATTTAACTTGGAAACTTCTTCCACGACGCATGACAGGAAGTGCATGAGTTTCAAAGCCCATAGGCGCACACTTTGTGCATTGTGCATGAAACAAGCTTCAATAATCTACGCATTGTGCATCCTCTGAGCGCCTGTCAGAACTGTAGCCCGCACATAAGTCCAGGTTTTTCAAATTTTAAGGGTTTTTATGAATGGTTTGAGGGCCCATAGCCTTCATATTTTAATTTCCTACACTTTGTAAAGAAACTACACTTCACTTAGAGTCCTTTCCCACAATAAAGGTTAGCTAACATAAGCACTTAGGGGTAAAAAGAATCACTATTCTTCTATTTTGGTTTGTTGCCACATGGATGGCTCATTTGGATTGTAAAATTTTGAGTTTAAGTTATTTCTTTTCATACACAATCAATTAAATTGGGACCAAAAATAAATTTTAACCCTCAAGTATGCTCTTCCCCCGCACCCTAGTGTGATCTCGAGAATCAGAAAGGTGGTTGAAAGGAAATTTCACCTCCCTTTAAAAATATTTAGGAGAGGACAAATCCCCCCTAGGGTTCCTCTTAGTTTTGGAAATCATCTTAATGCTTTGTAAGGGCCCATACATTCCCACATGTTTGCAATCTTAGGATAGTTTATAAATGATTTCTTAGTTTAGCTCACACTCTAGGAAAGTTTCAAGATCAAGTAATGGGCCCATACATGCCCACATGTCTAAAATTATAGGATAATTTAAAAAAAATTCTTAGTTTAGACAACATTCCAGGGAGTTTAAAGGATTTGTAAGGACCCATATGTCCACATTGCTATTTATTTATGGATTTAAATATTCTGCAAGGTTGTACCAAAGAAACATAGTAAGCTATAAGAATATTTGTAAGGACCACAAGAAGTGCACATGTTGTTATCTCACACTTAAATTATTAAAATATTTGCACACTTTTCACTTTCTTGCACACAAATCTACTCACACACATAATTTCTATTAGAATAATGGAGGTCGAAGTAGGCTTTCTCCAAAAGAATTATGAAAGATCTGACTACTTCTTTGGAAATTATCCACACCCATTTAATTCAAACAAGATTGTTCCATAACCCCAATCTCTCATCCCACCACATATAAACAATTTCTAATAACGCACTAAATTTTCCTCCACATGAGGTGCCAAAATAATTTTTTAGTCTAGGTAGGATCTTGGGGGTAGGCATCCAAATAACCCCCAGTTATCAGGTTTTCACATTTCAAACAATAGAAGTTGAGAAATAGGGAAATTTCAAATTCTCCAAGTCAAGTGTTCCTACACCATAAGGCAAGGAGATACCTGTGAAGGGTCGAAGGCTGAGGTCCGATTGTTCTTCGCATCCCTCCTTGAGTCACCCAACTCTTGTGAGGGCATCCATCCCGTGACCCATTTTTGAGGCTGAAACTATAAATGTTGCACTTTGATCGAGGTACCTAGTGGAAAAACATAGGACATCCATCGAGATGGCGATTGTGGGTTGCAATCACACCTTGATCATATTTTGTGGGGCTATTGGGAAATATCACCAGGTATTTCAGGATATGCACCTTCTACCCCTCATTATAACTGATTACTTCAACCTTCTCTAGTTCCTCTTATGGTGGCTTCAAAACCCATTTTTAAGTGTTATTGGAAGGCCCAGTGCTAATTGAGAGGAAGGAGAATAATTATTTTAGGACACGAGCATTTGTTTTTATTGTTCCCCTATGTAGACAAATCCACCTATGCACATGCTTGTTTATTTATAATTGATTTATGTATGATGTTCATTTGATTACATGCAATTGTGAGTTATACTATTTTGTGAAGGTCAAAATCTCTTGTTCATTTATTTCTCTCTTGTCACCATTTGCACACATCCACTCAACCAGTCAGAACCATAGGGGAACCACATAATCCCCATCGTTCTAGATGCTTGCAGGATCTCCCTCCTATTATAGTAGGAGTCCCTAGTCTCGCCAACTCATCGACTCAACCATATCATACCCTTGTGGGTGCTACTGTTTTGGGATCATCTTTGCTTGGTTCCAATACCCAAGGCCATCCATCTGTTAGTTCTCCTTCAGAAGGAGGAAGGGGTCCAACTTATTCTTCAGAAGGAAGTATAAACCCACCAAATCCCTCTCAAGGGACAGGTCCATTACCTACACACATGATGGCTGGAACTAATCCTCTCCCAAATCTCCCTATGCCATACTTGGCATATGTTAACATTCTTGATTTAACCAAACTCATGAATGATCCCATTCTACATGACCCCACTTGGTCCAATATGCCTACAAAATTGCCTTCAGATATTCCAATGTTTGAAGGAAAACCAGGGGACGACCCCGCCAACCATTTTATGACCTTCCACTTATGGGTCTCTTCAAACAACATCATGGATGATTCCATCTGCTTAATATTTTTTCAACAAACTATCATGGGTTCATCAGCCAAATGGTATGTGGATGAAAAATCAGGGTCCCATGTGACCTTTGAATCATTGGTGAAGGCCTTTTTGTCCTTTTTCCAACTACCAGCTTGTCATGATATTGGCTTATAACTTTTATCTGTGTTAAAACAAACCACTACTATCCATATATCTGAACACATCAATGAATGGCGTTGATGACGTAGTTTGTGTAAAGTAGAAACCACCAAAGAACAATGTCTCAATTGGTTTCTTAAATCACTCGTCTCTGTTATTGCCAAGGATATAGAATCTAATTTTCCTTAATTAGAAGAGGAAGCCATCAACAATGCCCAATAGTTTGACCTCATATATTCCTAGTCAGGTTACTTGTACACAGTGTTACTTGATGCACCCATACCCATATCATTTGGCCAAGAAAAACTAGGGATGTCCCATGCTGCAGATGGGTTGATTGGTTCTATGACGCACTGCAACCCTTACAACTACTCGTCACCTATTTATGGTGCACCACAGTATTCTCAACCATATGGAGAGACATCTTATTACCCTCCCCCCACTCACCAACATTCATATCCTGTTGTACCCACTCAACCATTGGGGGGACCCCCACCGGTACCCCATATGCATCTGGTCTATCAATCAAGTGTGGGTCCACCCCAAACCCCTACATATGACCCTAATAGTTGTGGAGGTACTTCAACTTCCTATATTCCATATGGATCATCTCCAAAAAACAATCCATATTTTCCATTTCCTAGTCCTCCCCAGCTGATTGCTCCTCCACCGGGACAACCACATGTCGATGTTAACTTTGTTCATCCCTCTCCCATTCAACAGGTTCATGATTTTGAACATTTGAATATGGAAAATCCGTGTCATCAGCCGAATAATTTCAAGAATAAAGGAAAACACCAAAACAATAACAACCTGGGACCAGGAGGAAATAATCCCAAATAAAACCATCCCGCTGGGGGAAACTAGAATCAAGGAAACCAGAACCCCCAAGGAGGAAATAGTAACAATAAACCACGACAAGGGAAGAACAATAACCTCAAAACTAACTTCCCTTGTGCTCTATGTGGCAAGTATGGACATTATACTCACCACTACCCCCAAATTTCCAATTACAAATGGATGAAAGCATCCATGAACACACAAAACCCTCTAGAACCACCTGCCCCCCAGCAGGCCCCACAACATTATTTGCAACCACCACCTACGACTGTTTTGAAAAACCCTATTCTACACCAAGGGGTGATGAATACACAACATGAGGTACACCCTACTCCACCACAAATGGGGCAATATCAAAACCTAGGTCCCATTCAACCTAGAAATCTGGTCTATCGAAATATCCTCCTTACCAGCGAAGAAGAGATTATTCTGAAAACACGCGGTCATCAATACGACATGCCTCCTGACTCTACACCAACCACCTCAGAATAAATTCCTACTCCAGAAGGACAACCATTGATGATTCCATGCCCTAGCACTGATCCCAACCCTCGTATAGTCCCTGAGTGAATGAGGTACCATCCACATTATCGTGACATTTGATTTATGTCAAACAAGCCATCACACCCTGTACACGATATCCCTTCTACATCCTCACCACTTGAGGACAACACTTACCCATTGACAGTTCCTCTTGTCATCTCCCAAGATCCCCTGTACTCTCGCATTTTCCACTGTGACAAAGATATATTGGAGGAATTGACTACCCATTATTTCCCTGGGAATGTGCTCCATCATTGAGCACTTTTTATCTCACAAGAGGTCTTTCACCCTCCCGATCAAGCCCCCATGTATGCGATCGAAACAAAGGATTTTATTCCTCCAGGGAATGTAGATTGGTTCAAGAACCCTATTCCCGCCTCTGATGCTTTTGAAGAAGGAAACATGGCCAACAGCTCCCCCATAGTCAAAATTGACATTTCCATTAAACCAAGAATCATAGAATAAATCACTATTGGCGCTGCATGCTCCCTTGAGAACTCACTGCTTATAAATCTCTCTTTTAGGAATACCAAGATATTTTTGCCTAGTCATATAAAGAGATGTTTGGCCTCGATCCTTCTATCATCGAACATCGAATCAACACCTGGCTAGATATCGCTCTCAATGATCAAAAGAAATTCCCCTTACACCCATCCAATTTTGCGTCTATCAAACATGAAATTGACAAGTTATGCATTGCTAGGTTCATTTATCCCATTGCGTATACTTCTTGGGTCTCCAACCCCATCCCCATTAACAAAAAAAAGGAACTATTCGCATCTGCACAGACTTTTATGATCTCAACCACGCTTGTCCCAAAGACAACTTCCCAACCCATTTTATCGACCAAATCATTGATGATTACACCAACCATGAGGCACTATCCTTTATGGATGGTTTCTCCGAATACGATCAAATCCAAATCCACCCAGCAGATCAGTACAAAACCGCTTTTACAACCCCTTGGGGTACTTTTTCTTATCGTGTCATGCCTTTTGGACTAAAAAATGTCGGTGCCACTTTCCAACGGGCCATGACCTATGTTTTTCATGATCTTTCTCATATCATCCTCTCTTACTTGGACAACCTCACTACTCAATCCAAAAAGTGAACCCAACATTTAGACGACTTATGCATCGTTTTTTATAAATTTCGTCAGTATAATATCTACTTGAACCCCCTCAAGTGTGTCTTTTGCATCATTGTCGAGCGCCTCCTTGGGTTCATTGTCTCCCAACACAACATCCCCGTGGACCCCCTCAAGGTCCAAGCTATCACTGAAATTCCATCACCTAGGAATTTACGCCAACTGCAGAGCCTACAGGGCAAAGCCAACTTTTTACGTCATTTTTTCCCAGACTACGTCACTCGCGCACACGAATTTCTCCTCTTACTGCACCATGATGTCCCATTTTGATGAGATACACATGCTAAAGTAGCTTTTGATGATTTAAAATCCACCCTATCCAATGCCCCTTTGATTAGTCCCCCATACTATGATCGTTATTACATCCTCTACTTATCAGCCTCTACTATTTTAGTAGTAGGATTCCTCATCCAATTGGGGAATGATGGGTGTGAACATGTGATTTACTACATTAGTAAACACCTTTCAGGGCCACCCTTGAAGTATAATCATGATGAGAAATGAGGTGGAATTGTGGGCCCACCATCCATATATAGCCCCTTTTTCCCAACTTCCAAACTCTGTTACAAGTTCCCAGAGCCTCCGTTTTTTGATCCATTCTCAGCCACAGGATCCTGATCCTGCCATATACACATTCACATTCCCCAGGTCATCATCTACACTTGGCCCTGGAGGAGCATTTTTCTCACATCATGTTCAGGTACGCATGCTCACTTTCAGTTTTATCAAATAGTTGTTATATGTTCTTTATTATCAGATATTGTTCACATCGGGTATTTGATTTTCATGTGTGCAGGTACTTGTTCAACAATATTACAACCCCTTCAGGTATATGTTCATCATTGGCATGTAATTATTCCCTCTATAAATCAATTGCATATCCCAGTCACACCCTCTTACATTTACCTTTAGGGTCCCTACATCTGGCTCTATAGTATCTTTACCTCTACCGCATTTGGGTACTGCCAATTGGTAGCACTTTGTTAAGGTTTAAGCTATTATTAGGTTTCTTTTCAATTCACTAGATAACCATAGAATAGATATGATCAATGAGAAATACACAATCACAAGAGACACAACATTTATCCTTGGAAACCCTCATGGGGGTGAAAACCCAACAAAAAAATTCCTTAATATAGATATCCAATACAATGCCAAGAGAATAAATCAAACAAGACATAAAGTCCTCTCCCAACTAGTGCACCTCTCTCTCTCTTTTCTTCTCCAACTATAGCTCCAAACTTGTGCTCTGATGAACAAGTGAGTGTGTGTCCAAATGACGTGCTAGCCTCTCTTATTTATACAATCTGACAGGCATTGGAGTGAGGTGTCTTTTCACTGGTAGGGCCGACTTCTCAATCTGGGTGTTTATAACCACTTTAATATATTATGGGTGGTTATAACCACTTTAATATATTATGGGTGGTTATAACCACTTTAATATATTCTGGGGATGAATTTTCATTTAGCCCATTAAAATTAGGGTTTGACCAATCCGCAAAAGGGGATTTGGTCAATTACAATACCAACATGATCAATCCGCAAAAGGTGATTGATCTAATGAATAATACATCAATAATAATTAGAATACTCTTTGCAGTTACATTATTTCAACACTCCCCCTTAAAAAGAAGGGTATTCTACAATAGCATTAGGCAAGAAAGAGGGAAACATCATCAACAACCTCTTGGAACACTAACTGGCATATCTATTAATCATCGAAAGTTTTTCTTATCATCAATATCATCATTCACAATAGAGAGATGGAATGGCATCATCATCCTCATCACCATGAGGCTAAGGTAACATCATCATCATCTTCAGCGTGAGGCTAAAGTAACATCATCATCTTTGGCATGAAAGATGAAATGATATCATCATCATAATAATCATCTTCAACAAGGAGCTGAAGTGGCATCATCATCATCATCTCCAGCAAGAAACTTAAGTGGAATCATCATCATCATATTCAGCAAGAAGATGAAGTGGCATCATCATCATCATCTTCAACAAGAAGCTAAAGTGGCATCATCATCATCATCTTCAGCAAGAAGCTAAAGTGGCATCATCATAATCATCTTCAGTAAGAAGCTGAAGTGGCATCATCATCATCATCAACTTCAGCAAGAAGCTAAAGTGGCATCATCATCATAAACTGCATCAACATGGATTAGTATAACACTAATACATCATCATCATCAATAATAGCACAAGGCTGATACAACATCAAGAGAAGCAATATCACAACACAAAGGCTGGAGCATCATCAACAACAACAACATCACAACACGAAGGCTGGAGCATCATCAACATCAACACCAGGCTGAGAGTCTTCAACATGAGGCTGGCATCATAACACAAATATGGAAACACATCATCACAACCTGAGGCTGGCATGTCATCAGCATGAGGCTGGCATTACAACAATTAAGTTGGCACATCATCACAACAATTAAGCTGGCACATCATCACAACAATTAAGATGGAATCACAACACAACAATTAAGCTGGAATCACAACACAACAATTAAGCTGGGATCTCAACACAACAATTAAGCTGGAGTCACAGCACAACAATTAAGATGGAATCTCAACACAACAATTATGTTGGAATCACAACACAACAATTAAGCTGGCATCAACAATTAAGTTGGAATATCAACACAACAATTAAGCTAGAATGAACAATTAAGATAGAATCTCAACACATCAATTAATCTAGCATCAACAATTAAGCTGGAATCTCAACACAACAATTATGTTGGAAGCACAACACTTGGCTGGCATCTCAACACAACAATTAAGATGGAAGAACAACACTAGGTTGGCATCTCCACACAACACTACTCCCCCTATCGAGGGAGGTACTTTCAGACTATACCAATCTTATCTTGAAAGTGCTCAAACTTTACATGAGATAGAGGCTTGGTCAACACATCAACAACTTGTTCATTCATGCTAACATATTGGAGCTTTATGGATTCTCTCTGCACCATGTCACGGATGTAATGGTATCGGATCTCTATGTGTTTCGACTTGTCATGAAATACAGGATTCTATGTCATCTTTATGCAGCTCTGTTTATCACATAGGATCGTGGTTGCTTCCATCTCTAGGTCAAATAGACCAGTCAACAACTTATGAAACCATATGGCTTCACAACTGGTAGAACATGCAACAATGTATTCTGCTTCCGTTGTACTGAGAGAAATGCTTGATTGCTTCTTACTCTGCCATGAGATCATGGTTGATCCCAAACTGAAACAACATCCTGAAGTGCTCTTCCTGTCAGAGACACTTCCAGCCAAATCTGAATCAGTGTACCCACTTAGTGTGAAATTATGATCTCCATCATAACTGAGACCATAATCTAATGTACCCTTAAGGTACCTCATCACATGTTTTGCATCAACTAGGTGAACATGTTTGGGTTCTACCAGAAATTGACTCAAATTGTTCATGACAAAACAAATATCTAGTCTGGTGTTCATTAGATATATCAACGATCCAATGATTTGTCTATACAACATGGCATCAATCAATTCTGATGAAGTGTCAACCAGAAGCTTCAACTTCGTTTCCATGGGTGTATTCATGGACTTGCACTCCAACATATCAAATTTTTTTAGGATATCAACTGCATACTTCCCTTGGTTAAGGAAGATTCTCTCTAGGCTCTACCATACCTCAAGAATTAAGAAATAATGCATTAGGCCAAGGTCTTTCATCTCAAATTCTGAAGCGATCTTCTTCTTACATTCGGTGATGAGATTTTCTTCTCCAGTTAAGAATAAGTCATCCAAATACAACAAAAATATCACCAGCTCATCATTCATAACCTTGAAGTAAAGGTTAGAATCAACTTTACTCTTGGTAAATCCCAATCTCGTCCGGAAACTTTCAATTCTTCCATACCAAGATCTAGGAGCTTGCTTCAACACGTACAAAGTTACCTTCAACTGGAAGACATGAGTCTTTCTATATTCAATCTTCGAATCAAAGTTTCTCATTACATTGTACCAATTTGGTACATTTTCTCAGTGACAAATCAATCTACACAAACATGTGCTAGCTCTATGTGCTTTTTGTAAGGGACTATCAGTCTCACTGTCTGGGAGTATGTCCTCTACTCTCTTTTCAATTGTTCCTTCTGGAATCTAGGACTCTGTACCTATAGCTACTCTGAGGCTAAACATGAATTCTTCATTCTCACTGTGGCTGCTAAAATTTGAGAGTAACTCCTCTTATTATATCATGACAACAGTTTCATCTGGAATTGAGAGTGGCTCAATAACTGATACTGAAGATATCTCTTCTTCTTTCATGGAGGTAACTCTATCTTTCATTGTAGTCATGTCTCCATGACCCAACTAATGTATTGCACCAACTACCACTCAATTTTAAATATGAGGATTTCTCCCCTTGCATCTCATACTATATATGAATCATGGTTGTTCTGGTTGTCTTCATAAATACTGGAATTATTTCTTCTATAAGTGTCTCATCATAGTCTTCTCCCTTTTGCTGGGAGAATCCTTTGGACATACATCAGGCTTTGTATATCTGCAACATGTTTGATCTGTATAGATCAATATTGGAATTCAATACTGACTTCTCTTCTCACAGAAGAATCCATATCCTAGTCTTTTTTTCCGGCTTCCTTGTTTGTCATTGAAACAAGGGAATATTCCCAGGATATTTCATATCTCCTAGAGGTTTCTGAAGCTACGATCTAGTTTTCTCAAGACATATGTCTCCCAGACATGGAAGTTGACTCTTCATCTGATACTTTTTGAGATCAGGCTTACTCTCAATTTCTTCTGAGTCTATAAGGACTTAATCATCTCTTATAGGGTATACTTGGTGTTGAATACCAAGTATATATGTGAAAGACAAAGTCAGGCTTCAAATGAGTTCTGCTTCCCGTTCTAATGTTCGGTCATCTTTGGAGCCTTCTTCTCCTTTCAATCAATCTTCATATGAGATACTATGAATCTCAAGAGATAGCTTCTTCTTCATATTCTTTGGTACATGAGTGTATATGGTCATGTACATTGTCTGCTTCATGTCTCATATAATATGTTTCCTTCAACAACCTTCACTATAGCTTCCTCAGAGTTATCACCTGTGACCTGAAATAAGGTCAACAAATAAGAATAATACTCTTTTGATAGTAGTAGATAAAACAATAACATGAACAATCATCACAGTAGCTCCTTTAAATCTATCACTTGTGACTTGTCTGAAGTAAGGATCAAAAGTAAGAAATACAATACGAAATGAGGTCAACACTCTTATAGTGTTTTGATAAACCATTCATCCATGGCAACCTAGAACTAACACAAGAGGTTTCTCCTAGAGGAGATGTTAGTTGTATCAGGCAAACGATTACATTAAGCATTTATCTCAATATGCTCACATGCTACCACGTATAATACTTTTCAAAGACTGCTATCTTAACTATAATGTTTAATTGTAAAGGGGTAGTTATCAACTTGTCATGTGCAGCTTTGAATCTTATCAACTTAATTAATCAAACCTAGAACCTGGAGCCTTGTCCTCAAGAATGAGTGTTCTTTCTTCAACATGTCTTCTGTACTAAGACAATATGATATCTTAACAGAAGGTTGGGTTAGAGGGTAAACTCTATGATATCAACTTTTAATCCATCTAATACCTTGACTCGGATTTTGAACAAAGGTTAGAATGATGGTCATAGCTACAACATGCAACACTGATCAAAATAATGTCATAACAAATAGATGCATATCATAATAATCACACTTGGGTTGCATTATTCCTCTGAATGTGTTGGATATTGAGATCCTTCTGGATCTATGGCAAGAGATCCCTTCTCCTGCAAATACCCTTTAATTCTTAACAATTTAAACATATGTGAGTACATACCTCTAATAGAATTTGCAGGTAGTGGCACCATCTAGTAGCAGCGAAAATGATCACCAACTTTTAAAAAATTCAAGGGTGACTGCAACTGGTACTACAGATGATACTTCAACTAGTACTGCAACTACAATTGATACTGCAACTGGTTCTGAGACTGCAACTGCAACTGCAACTTAGGGTTTTATGAGGAAACCCTAATTTTTCAAACTTCAAATTTTGAAATTCGGATCCAGGGGATAGATGTTGGATTACTGAGAGGTGGTGTGAATCAGTAATAGAGGAATTTAATCCTTTTTAACCATATAATCCAAGTTTTATCTCAATGAAGCATTATCATCAAACAACTGCAGAGTAAATAAGCAATGAACAAATGAACAAACATACACATACATAGTACACCAGTGTTTTACGTGGAAACCCAAATTGGGAGAAAACCACAAAATGCTTTTTCTTATATGTCTTGAAGAATTACATTCATTGGAAGAACAAACTTCCTTTGTTTTCTAGCTGCAACTGGAAGGAGGCTGCAACCCCCTAGTTTCTCAGGCTACAACCTGAGGGAAGCTCCAACTCCCCAATTCTATGGCTACAACCAGAAGGAGGCTACAACCCCCTATGTTCTCCGGCTACAACCACCTGTCCTTTCCCTATCCAACCACCCTGAAGTAGAAGTAGAATGATGGAACCATTGTCAACCTATCACTGTGAGATATACCACTGTAAACTTGTACCAATAAATCTGAACCATGCATCAACCTGTATCTCAACCTGTACCATAAACAAGTGCATCAACCATGCACCAACCTATACAAAATAACCTGTAATCAACCTGTACCATAAAAAAGTGCATCCAACCATGTACTAAGTATGTTCCAATCATGTGTCAACTATTCATCAACTACGACTCATCGATATGTACCAACATCATCAACTATACACCTCATGTATGTGCCAACTCATCAACTACTTGTCTCAACCACATACTCAACATGTACCTCAACCAAAAGCCCTCATCAATTTTATCATCCAAATATGATTTGTATCTCTGCAATAGACCTATTGTATATGATCACATTCCTGCAAACCTTCCTTAACTTCAACAACAAGAGACTAGCATTTTCATCAAACTTTTCCTTAGTCTCACATGCCTAGTTTTGGATTAGTCAACAACCCTAACTTGAAGTAATCATAACTTTGTACCTATAATGTATAAATCTCTGAAACTTATAGACAATGTTATTCATTTTTTTTTATGCAATTACTCCATGTTTCACTACTTGGAACCTCTTAGAAAAGGCGTTATAGAAAAAATGGCATACCTTGCTGAATTCTAGCTTATTCTAGAGAGAGACCTTGTAGAGCGTT
Source organism: Picea engelmannii (assembly GCA_009831015.1). Taxonomy (NCBI): domain Eukaryota; kingdom Viridiplantae; phylum Streptophyta; class Pinopsida; order Pinales; family Pinaceae; genus Picea; species Picea engelmannii. The sequence continues at coordinate 820,981 of ML782768.1, read as the reverse complement.
CCCCGCAAATAATATTTGTTGAATTGATATGAAACTATTAAAAATAATACTACAGACTGTACCCTAACCAACACATTTCTCTTCACTAAATTTGGATTTTTTATGAAGAAGTTATGATGTTTTTACCCGAAACACCTTTTTTTGAATAGTTTAAGGACTAGCCACAAATTCTATTTTCCACGGAGTGTAACTCCAAAAATACAATGACCCACAAGCTGAATTTTTTACCATAGATACTTGGATATTTTTTCTCAATGGAATATCAATTTCACAGCCTGAATCATTATAGAAAATTTTTTTATGGCGAAAATGGTGAGATGACCTGTAAATAACATACCTTAGAAAGCACCATCAAAAGAATTTATCTTTCCTTTCATTTCGACCTTCTTTTCTTCACCTTCCCTTAGAATTTTGGCTTAGATATCCTTGGTTATCTCAGACACCTATATATATTCAATATTCTCAAGTGCGATTAAAATGAGAGAGCCTTGCCTCTTATTTATACTCTCCAAGTAGCTTCCTTAAAAACATCTTCTACGTCACTTGGCCCCACTTTCCTTATTTTAGGGTTAACCCACTTCTAATTTCCCCATTAAATTTATTATTTAAATAATTTATTTTGTATTCACTTTGAATTATAACACACTCATTACTTCACTTTACTATTTACCTTTTAAAATATCTTAAACCACTTTGACTACTTTGACCTTTTGGGGCTTCTAGATGACATATGAGGGTCCTCCACCTTCGTAAGGCCATAACTCTCAAACCGTGAGGCGTTATGTGACGTTCCACATACCACCATAAATGGAATGACATGGAATATCCATATGTAATAGTATTATCTGAAAATATATCATAACTAATACCGTTATCCATCAAACAAGCTTGGGTCCATTACCCAAACCTGGGGTCTCCAACTTCTCATGGCCATAACTCTCTAACCGTGAGGAGTTATGTGACGTTCCACATACCACCGAAAATGGAATGAAAAGCACTATCCATATAGGATAGTTTACCTAACAAATTCATTGTCCTTCATCTCATTATTCCACAACTAATCATGGGTTCTCTTACTCCGCAAAGCATCTTCCCGTGAGGGCTTTCATTATTGTCTTATCCATGTCGTTTTCTAAGGTTCTTGTCTATGAATGTTGTTATTCTATTGAGGTTCTTTAGGAGGGACTGTCATTCTGCAATCCTTGGCCATGTGTCCAAAATTGTTACATTTGTAACATTCCACTTCAGTGCTAACAGATTCAAACCTGTTGTAACTTCTTCTTTGTGTGTCACTAGGTCTCCTTGAATAATCCCTTTGTGTATAACTCTCAAAGTTGTTACTATTCTTGTTGTTAGCTCTACAATTCACAGCTTTATGTCCAAAATTATTACATGCATAACATAAACCAAAAAATATAGTTTGATACCTGGGAGTTGACGATCTTCTAAAAGGAGGTGATCTTATGAATCCTTCTTCTTCTTGAGGCCTATCTGTCTGTTGTTGATTCTGAAATCTGAATCTTCTTGGTGGAGGAGTGTCCCTGTAATCGTCCTTGTATATATTCCTATCCTCTTTGATTGTTTCTGCATAGCTCTTTGGATTTGTTTCTTGCTCTGTTGTTTTGGAGATTGATCCCTTTTCTGTATGATTGTATCCAAGTCCGGACTTGTCAAGATGAGATTTTTGACTGTTGATAATGTCATCCAGAACTTTTGAGCTATTCTGCATATTTTTCTTTTCAATATCCTTTCTTAGTGTGACAACCTATGCTTCCAAGTTTCCAATGATCTTGTCTTTTTCTTCTAGTTGTTCTTTGAGTGCTTCTTCAATTCTTTTATCTTCTTCTATTTGAACCTTCAATTTTGTGATCATTTGTTCTAGTTCTCGAGTGTCCTTTTTCTTGTCTAGTTCTTCTTGTAGTTTCTTGTTTTTCTTCTTTTCTCTTTTGATAAATTCTATGGCACACATTAATTCTTCTCAATAGTCAACTTCTGCCTCTTCAATTTCTTCTTCGACTTCTTCACACTCTTCTTCGGCTTCTTCATATTATTCTTTGTCAGAGTCTTTTACTTCCATGAATAGAACTCTTCCTGTCTCATTGTCACTGACTTCATCTTCATCTGATGATGAGATGTCTTCTTTGGTGTATAAGCTTTTCTTGAAAAATTTCTTTGTAGTTATTTTTCCTTTATATGTGTGTTTTCCTTTTGAGTAACCGTCATCATTTATCTTTTTATTATGAGGACATTTGTTAGAAAAATGACCACTACCACCACAATTAAAACAAATTAAAGGGATCTTACCTCTATACCTACCGTTGGTTCCCTTATTCAGTCTTTTGATGAAGTTGGTCACTTCTTCATCATCTTCCAAGGCGTCACTACTGCTGCTATATTCTTCTTGTTCATTTTTCTTTTGCTTTGATCTTTTGGATGCCTTTAATGATGCCTGTTTTATATCTGGATTTTCCTACTCAGTTCTCATTTCATATGCTGTGAAGATTCCATGTAGTTCGTCCATGCTTATTGAGTCCAGATCCGATCTTTCTTCTAGCGCTGATATCTTAGTGTTGAATCTCATAGGAAGAGATCTTAGTATATTTTGAACAATTACAAATTCTTCAATTTCTTCTCCCAATCCTATGATGGCATTCACTATTTCATCGAATCGTAAGAAGTAGGCTGCGATATCTTCATCTTCCTTCATTTTTATTTGTTCGAACTGACCTTTGTAAGTCTGAAGCTTTGCTTATTTGACTTTTGATCTCGTTCATAAATATTTTGAAGCTTGTCCCAAATCTCTTTAGTGGATTTATAATGTGAAACTTTGGTGAATACCATATCACTGAGACCATTCAAAAGTGCATTTGTGGCTTTGAAATTATTCTCATTGAGTTTTACTGCTTTGTCATTTGTTGGTGGAACTATTGGTGCTGTGTATCCATCTACAATTGATTGCAAAACTTGAAATCCTTGTGCCTGTATATATGTCCTCATCCTTATGCTCCAAAAATAATACTTTTGTCCATCAAACTATGGTATTCCATTTTTATATGAGTTGTTACTCTCCATGATCTACCTTTCAGTGGTTAAACTGATTTCTGAAGGAACCTGCTCTGATACCAATTGTTGGATTACTAAGAGGGGGGGTGAATCAATAATAGAGTAATTTAATCCTTTTTAACCATATAATCCAAGTGTTATATAAATGAAACATTATCATCCAATAAGTGCAGAGTAAATAAGCAATGAAAAAATGAACAAACATACACATACACAGTACACCGTTTTTTTACGTGGAAACCCAACTCGGGAGAAAACCACAAAATGATTTTTCTTATATGTCTTGAAGAATTACATTCATTGGAAGCATCAACTTCCTTTGTTTTCTAGATGAAAATGGAAGGAGGCTCCAACCCCCTAGTTTCTCAGGCGACAACCTGAGGGAAGCTCCAACTCCCCAATTCTCTGGCTACAACCAGAAGGAGGCTACAACCCCCTATGTTCTCCAGCTACAACAAAAAGGTGGCTACAACCACCTTTCCTTTCCCTATCCAACCGCCCTGAAGTAGAAGTAGAATGATGGAACCACTGTCAACCTATCACTATGAGATATACCACTGTAAACTTGTACCAATAAATTTGAACCATGCATCAACCTATACCATAAACAAGTGCATCAACCATGCACCAACCTATACAAAATAACTTGTAATCAACCTGTACCATAAAAAAGTGCACCCAACCATGTACTAAGTATGTTCCAATCATGTGTCAACTAATCATCAACTACGACTCATCAATATGTACCAACATCATCAACTATACACCTCATGTATGTGCCAACTCATCAACTACTTGTCTCAACCACGTACTCAACATGTACCTCAACCAAAAGCCCTCATCAATTTCATCATCCAAATATGATTTGTAGCTCTGCAATAGACCTGTTGTATATGATCACATTCCTTCAAACCTTCCTTAACTTCAACAACAAGAGACTAGCATTTTCATCAAACTTTTCTTTAGTCTCACATGCCTAGTTTTGGATTAGTCAACAACCCTAACTTGAAGTAATCATAACTTTGTACCTGTAATGTATAAATATATGAAAATGTTACAAAATGTTATTCAATGTGTTTTATGAAATTCCTCCAGGTGTCACTACTTGGAACCTCTGAGAAAGGAGTTATAGAAAAAATGGCATACCTTGCTAAATTCTAGCTTATTCTAGAGAGTGACCTTGTAGAGCGTTCCCCGCATGAAATATTTGTTGAATTGATCTAAAAATGTTACAAAGTGTAAAACATACTGTAACCTAACCAAAAAATTTGGTTTCATTGAATTTTTATCTTTTATGAATAATTTATGACGTTTTTACCCGAAACACCTATTTTTGACTAGTTTCAGGACTAGCCACAAACCCTATTTTCCACGGAGTGTAACTCCAAAAATACAATGACCCACGAGCTGAATTTTTTACCACAGATACTTGGATATGTTTTCTCAATGGAATATCAATTTCACAGTCTGAATCATTATAGATAAAAATGTTATAGAGAAAATGGTGAGATGACCTGTAAATAACATACCTTACAAAGCACCATGAAAAGAATTTATCCTTCCTTGCATTTCATCCTTATTTTCTTCACCTTCCATCAGCATTTCAGCTTATATGTCTTTGGTTACCTCAGAAACCTATAGATATTCAATATTCTCAAGTGTGATTAAAATGAGAGAGCCTTTCCTCTTATTTATACTCTCCAAGTAGCTTCCTTAAAAACATCTTCTAGGTCACTTGGCCCGACTTTCCTTATTTTAGGGTTAAACCACTTCTAATTTCTCCATTAAATTTATTATTGAAATAATTTATTTTGTATTCACTTTGAATTATAATACATTCATTACTTCACTTTATTATTTACCTTTTAAAATCTCTTAAACCACTTTGACTACTTTGACCTTTTGGTGCTTCTAGATGACATATGAGGGTCCTCCAACTTCGTAAGGCCATAACTTTCAAACCGTGAGGATTTATGTGACGTTACACATAACACCATAAATGGAATGACAAGTACTATCCTTATAGAATAGTATTATCTGAAAATATATCATAACGCATACCATTATCCATCAAACAGAATTGGGTCCATTACCCAAACCTGGGGTCTCCAACTTCTCATGGCCATAACTCTCTAACCGTGAGGAGTTATGTGGCGTTCCACATACCACCAAAAATGGAATGAAAAGCACTATCCATATAGGATATGTTACCTAACAAATTCATTGTCCTTCATCTCATTATTCCACAATTAAGCATGTTGTCTCTTTCTCTGCAAGGCGTCTTCCCGTGAGGGCTTTCACCATAAGGGAACCACTTTGGAGTTCATCCATCTTTACTTCTTATCAACCATGAAAAGACAGTAATGAGTCATATTTACATCAAACAATATTGGGTCCATTACCCAAAACCTTGTGTTGCGAGGCTTTATTCAAGGGTTGACGTCAATGACAACCAACCTTAATCAACAATAGATGCATCGAGCTAAGGTGAGTAAGATGGTGTAGTTAGATTTATGAAAATCCAAATTTTACCCCCTCAAACTTGACCAGCGGATTCCTGGACTGGTGCTTCTAGTTTTCTGGTACTTCTGGTTTTCTGGTACTTCTGGTTTTCTGGTACTGGTGAAAACTAGGGCTTCACTTTTCGGGAGATATACCCATTGAAAAGGTGTGCTGAAGGTGCCAAAGAACTCCTTGGGTTAGGGAGCACTTTTCTAGATGGTTTTGAGGATGAAACTCTTCTTCAATAAAAATTCCTATTTTGCATGTACGACAATAGTGATGTTTTTCTTCTTCTTGTGAAAGATGCTCTCTTCAGCTTAGCTATGATACCATTTTAAGTTTTAAGATATTATTAGGTTTCTTTTCAATTCACTAGATAACCATAGCATAGATATGATCATTGAGAAATACACAATCAAAAGAGACACAACATTTATCCTAGGAAACCCTCATGTGGGAGAAAACCCAACAAACAATTTCCTTAATATAGATAGCCAATACAATGCCAAGATAATAAATCAAACAAGATAGAAATTCATCTCACAAGTAGTGCGCCTCTCTCTCTCTCTTCTTCTCCAATTACATCTCTAGACTTGTGCTTTGATGAACAAGTGAGTGTGCATCCAAATGAGGTGCTAGCCTCTCTTATTTATACAATCCGGCAAACGCTGGAGTGAGGTGTCTTTTCACTAGCAGGGCCGACTTCTCAATATGGGTGGTTATAACCACTTTAATATATTATGGGTGGTTATAACCACTTTAATATATTTTGGGGCTGAATTTTCATTTATCCCATTACAATTAGGGTTTGACCAATCCACAGAAGGGGATTTGGTCAATTAAAATACCCGACATGATCAATCCGCAAAAGGGGATTGATGTAATGAATAATACATCAATAATAATTAGAATACTCTTTGCAATTACATTATTTCAACACAATCTCCCCCACATGAGTTGTCCCATTCATATTTCCCCTTGGCAACTTGACACTGATGCTGATTTCACCCCCTAGGGATGGGAGTCCCGATAGCATTTTTCATTTCCAGGAATGAACCCCATACTTCTTCTCATCATATTGATAACCGTCCCAATGGAGTCCTAGGTCATATCATCTTGGTTCTATTGACTTCATCTCTACATTTTCATTAGCCCTCCATCTCATCCACCATAATTTTTCCCATCTGCATATTTTCCTCCATCCATTTTCCTAATACAGAAACCCACCCATGGGGCCCCCACCCTCCACTAGTTCTCTTTCAAAAATTGTGACCTAAATGGGCCAAGCTATATTTCACTAGGGCACCTATTTCTGTAACTGTATGCTCAACCCAAACTATTCTTCATTTCTTCGGTAATTGTATAAATCCTTTGTTTCCAACATATACATAGTGTTTTTTTCATCATCCTTGATGGCCTTCTTTTTTCTGGAAAATCAACCCATGTCACCCTTGGTTGGGGCATCCACCTTCCTTTGGAAATTGCTCACAAACCCCGATTATTCCAAGCTCATGTACCCACGATCTCTGATTTTTCCCACTTTGTTAGCCTTTGGCACAATTCAACCCCATATCTAGTCATCCCCCTCACATTAGATCCAGTTTTATAGTTGCTGCCAATCATCCCTCAACACCCCAACCAAGATAAGTCTTGAGTCCCATAGCATCTTGACTTTGTCCATGTTACTCATAAGTACCTGATATCATCTATTACTTAGTGGATTTCAAGAATCCATTTTCTTCTTGGCATCATGTCTCCCTTCATGTTGACATCAACACAATTTCCAGAAGGGAGACAATATCTTGACTCTCATTACCTTTTCAATGAGGAGTCTCAGACGACACAGAGAGAATCATCATTGCTTTCTAATTCTGTTGACCCCCATAACATTCAACTTCAAAAAAATCTCATGTTAAGGTGTGTCTTACTATGTGACTATTGCAGTTGTTTCATACCATCCAAAGACCTCTAAATCTTGTTAGGCCATCAATGCCTACGAGTCATCGAAAATTCCTACAGTCGTCCTTGACTCACTTCAAATCCTGTTCACCATTCATAACTATCATCTTTCGTTATCAACCTCCCCCGTGGGTGATGCAGTTATCTACATCAACATCCATCATCATTTATAGTCCCACATTTTGGTTTCATGACACGAGCATGGGGCATGCCTGCCTCGTTTGTACATAGATTTTATTTTTTCTCCTAAGAGAAAGGTTTGGGCCCCACAGTTTTCCCTCTCCCTCAGGAAGATCTCTCTTGTAGTTCCTCTCTTCATTATTCCTTACAATGGCACTCTCATCAAAAGAAACATTGATATATTTTGGCTATGCGTATTCTCCTAACCTCACACATCAGGGGGAATCTGTTATCAATGAAAAATCATCCACAACATTGCACACAATGGTTAAACAAAAAATCAATGCCAGCATAAATTTGTCCACCTACAACACCAAAATCCATCCATAAGGAAAAAAACTATGCACTTGGTTCAAAAATTGAAGTGCGCAAATTCACCAAAGGGAGCGTGCGCACTGTGCACAGGATAACACAACCCTTAGCAAGCACTGTGCGCAAGATGCACAATTGTCTAAGATAAAAGCCACACACTCCTATGAATGATGCATTTATGAATCTTATCGCCCCCTCAACCACTTATAGTCCTACCACCAACACGATTTGACACTCATATATGAGAAAAATCTAGCTTGGAGGTTGGTCAAGGGCTAGATACTTCCCTAAAAGTTCCCTTGTTCACACTATGAACTAGTTGCGTATTTCCATGAATGGATGTTATAAATAAGTGCCATTGGTGTGCTAGAAAAATAAGAACTTCAAGGTATTTTTATGCTGCAAGAATTCTTCTTTGAGAATCCTCTTTTCTCTTTGAAGCCTTCAAGCACCATTGAAATAGGCCATTCCACTCACCTCTTGAGGGAATAGGCATTGTATTTCTTCACCATTTGTCATTTCTTCCATTGTATGAAGAGAATATATCTCAATTAGGGAACTCAAGATCCCTCCCAAGGAGGAAGAGGGGACTCATAAGTCCATGCCTTTCTCTATGGTGTTTAGCCTATCAATATATTGATCCATTGGTAGCTATATATTGGTCATTTTTTGCTTTTATGGTTCTAAGTTATTCAAGCTTTTCTAACATTTAATTCCTAGTTGTTTTTAGTTTTATTTCTTTGTTTTCATGTGTATTTGGTTTTTCTAACCAACTCACAAACTTTTGTTTTGTTTAGCAGGATTATCTAAACATACAATTGTTGTGTTTTTGCTCACACAAGTGACAAAACCAATAGAACAATATGGATCAGTGGTATCAGATCATGTTGCTCTTGATCGTTTTTCAGTGCATGTCCCTGACGTGGTTCGAGTATAGAAATTTGGGTATAGATCTTGTCTGTCTTGAGGACAATCTCCATCACAGGCCAAAGAATCCATCCATGGTGGAAGAAAAATGTTAGAGTAGAAGAGTCTATTAATCTATTGCTTGAGAAAGCTCTCACGTGACAGTGGGAAAAAAGGATGGAGAAATTTTCCCATATCCTTCACTGCATGTCAATAACAACATGTGCATATTCATAAAGAGACCACTTTGGAGGCACCTCTCCTTTCAAGGAACAAGTTAATTTTGATATTCTCATATTTGAAGGTCAGATCAATGTGGATGCCCTAGAAAAATGGTTAAATCTGCTAGAAGGTTATTTCTCTATTGACAATTTTTCTGTCAGGGAAAAGATCACCTTCTAACTCCTTAAGGCTCTCCCCCATGTCAAACATTGGTGGGAAACTTACTGGGAGAAAAGTTCCATAGAGGATTCTGGAATATATGGGGCTAAGCCCACTTGGGATTTTTTGTGAATGCGGTCAAGGAATAATATTAACATGTTGGTAATTATGACAACCAGTACATGAGATGGACCACACTTCAGAAAAAGAGGGGCCAAATAGTGTCGGAGTTCAAAAATACTTTCCATACCTTGTGAACCAAGATGGGTATAAAATACTCCCAGCATCATTTGGTTCTGAAATACTATGGGGCTATGCATAGGTACATCCAAATCGAAATGGATTTCCTAGACATGTCATCACTGGGAACTTCCTATCGATATATTGTCAAAATCGAGAAACAATTTAGGCACCAGAACAAACATGAGTTAGGGTATGAAAATCCATAACAACCAAAGTATGGTAAAGATTACGCTAACAACTAGCCTCCATAAAAAAATTCCAAGCCACAGGAAAAGAAGGGTAACATAAAGATGAAGAAGGACACTGGAAAGTGGTATGATTTACACAAAATCCATTGGAAAAAAAAATGATGAATGTCGCTCAAAAGAATCATTGGTGGATAATATCAAATAAAAGGATCTAAACCCTAATTCATAATCTGATTCAGAAAATAATGGGAGAAGATAGATCATCGGCATAGACCACACTTCTACTATCACGACCACAAAAATTCAACCAGAAGAACTAATAGATCCTAAAGAGGGCGAGATCCTTTTACATTCACACATGTGGGTGAAGGGGACCCCACTGCATTTTATTGTTGACAGTGGAAGCTAGAATAACCTCATCTTAGAATAGGTCATCAAATAGTTGGGATTGTCGACAAAACCACACCTGCAACCATACAACATTAGGTGGCTTCGCCAAGGATATGATCTCCATGTCAGCCAATAGTGTCGATTTCCATATGAAATCCAACCCTTCAAGGATGAGGTATTATGTGATGTTGCCCCACTGGATGTCTGTGATGTTATTTTGGGCCATCCATATATGTGGAAGCACCATTTTCTTTATGGGTCTCGACCCTGTAGTTTCATTGTTACTTTGGGGGGTCATCTCTACAGGATACCAGAAATAGTTTTGACTACCATCCCACCAAAATATTGTCACAAGGTAATCTCTCATACTGCAAAATTAATCCTCTTCACAATCGTTTCAAGAGGTGAACAAAAGGACACTACAACCATTTCATCCTTGGATCAAGAACTTTCTTTTCAACATAAGAAGATTGCATAAGAGAAAGAAGATATTGTTTCTTCACCTACAATGGTACCTACACACTGCCCATTCGATCCAAGATACAACGGGTTGGTTGAACAGATTCAACCCCAGCAACAACAGTTTTGTGACAGTCTTCAACAAGCTAAGAAACCCAACTTCTCCAAGTAGGCAAGTAGCTCACTGTTGATGGGCGAAATTGATCGTCCGTCAACTGAGAGAGTGGAACCGTTCCGGGGTTGTCTAATAACCCAAGCCGTTTGGAATGAACCACCCTGATGGGTTTAGCGGCTCCGTTAGCCGATCTAAGGTCCTAGGAAAACCAAAGAGAAAACAAATCTAAACTAACTAATCTAACTAAAACAACTAAAACAAACTAAACTAACATAAAACTAAATAAAACAAACTAAACTAACTAACTAACTAATACACTAATCTAATTAAAACTAACTACTAAAAAAAACTAACTAATCTACTATCTATATATATAAACTACTAACTAATACTATACTAACTTCTATCTGAAATATAACTCATCTACAAAATATACAATATTCACAACTTGCATATTTAAATAAAACCTGGAAAACTCATTTGCAATCTGCCCTAAGACAGAGAAAGGTTTTTCTTTTTGATTTTATAATTTTATAAACAAGACATAAAACTTACTGAAATTAAACAATCTAATATACTAATTCTATTTAATAAAACTGATATCTAAACTAAACTACTAATAAACATACTAAATAAACAAATGACAAACTGACCTGGAAACGCTCCAGGTTTGTCCTATGTATGATGACTTCGAAGCTGGTCGGAGGAAGGAAACTCACACCGGATAATCCAAAAGCTTCTCGTAAACGATAGGCTACACTGCTCTTTGAGTTGTTAACAGGACAAACAAGACATAAAAAATCATCACAATTATATGATTTATAAATCTCTGCAATAAGGGAAACATGTTATGCAAAAACTTATACTCAATAATTCAACTTATGAAGAAGAGAAATCTGTCATTCACAAACTGAATCAAGAAACTGCTATGTTTTTTAAGTACTGGAAGAAATCAGATATGGATTATATTGATTAAATATATCATTTGCAAAAGACTAAGATAGCTAAAGTAGTCATTAACCAGATGCAAATTGATACACAAGAACATGAACAAAATATTGATATTATGAAAAGCTAAAGCTGTAGCAGAATATCAAATTCTGTCTCAGTCTGTATTAAAATTCCATATCCTTGTTCTCCCACGAATGAGGATGATATTATTACAAAATAATAGGTATTTATAAGTCTCTCCACAGGGTAAAACCTCCCTGTGGATAATATCAAACTGTTTTACATAATTTGGGAAAATATCCCCAAAATCAACTAAACTAGGAAACTAAAATGCAAGTAAAATATTTCAAGTATCCTCTAACTGCTCATCATATCCACTGCAATTTTGAATTCATTTGCAATAGACCAAAAATAACAAGTTAGAAAGATATTTTATTAACAAAACAATAAAAATCTAATCTTACAGACTTAGCTACAGAATCATCTGATTCTGTAGCTAGTCTAAAATAACATACAGGATCAGAATCGAAATCAAATCAAATATTTAAAATAAAAACCAATTTTCTTCCAATGATTAGTTAAAATGAATCACTCAAGATTCAAATGACTTTATAATTCAATATTAAACATGATCTAAAGTGATCCAAACGAAAAACAGGGTAAGAATACTCTGTTTCTCTGTTACCATAAAATCGGGTCAAACAGTAACAAGATTGTTTCAATATCCAAATGGAATCGATAGAAAATCATATCATATGGGATACGATCTAATCCAACACAACCATCATCCGCTCTTTATAACTATAATGATGCAGAAAAAGATTCAAATCGTTCAATCGAATGTAAATATAGATAGACTGTTTCGATTATGTGTAAATGAAATCACTTAACAGTATCAACCCAATCAAATTCGTGATTGATCCTTGCACAGTCAATATTATGATCGCAATCTTAATAGAATCAACAGAGGTTATAGTTATAAACTGGGAAAACAATCAAAACAAATCACGAATGAGTTTAATATAGAAACAAATCGTGAACCTGGATACAGTCAATTTCGTTCTTCAAATCAAATTCAAACATCATATTCATTGCAATATGAATCCAACTGATACATAATCGAATAAACCAATGTGAATTAACCGGCTGGATATAACTATTATGAATCGTATCTATTCACGATTTGGGTGCATATTAACATAAACATATTGAACATAATCCAAATTGTATCCCTGTTGGTCGAAAATCATATGAACATAAAACCGTAACAGTTAACCATATCAAAACTGTTGCCAATCATATCGTATAAATCGAACCGAAATGTGATTGCATTCAAAATTGAAATACAAGAAACAACTTGTGTCTATAATAGATACAAATGATTTCAATCGAAAATAGAGCATCCAATTTAAGCTAAATCAAACCAATCAAATCCATACCACGATCAATCAAATCGAAGGAAATCCAATTGAAAGCTAAACTGGGAAAACAAACTTCCATTGATCAAAACAAAACTATGTACAATAATGCATACTATGTAACAAAGCCAATCAATGCTGTAAACAGAGTTATCTGAAAACAAATTCAAATTCATTATATAAACAAGTGGTAGACATACCTGTGTGAGGCTGCTCAAATTATGCCAACTTAGAATTCATGACTGCTGTAGCTGATTCCACATTTTAAACAAAATAGAGCCTGCCGTCCTTTGCTTCTTATCAGTGGCTTGTAACTTAGCCTTTTGACTGGTAAGCAGGGCAACCTGGTCCTCCAAAGAGTGAATTTTCGACTATAGCATCGGAACATCGAGGTAATACCTCTCTAACCATGAGCTGCATTGATCACAGGGTGGCACTATTGGTTTAGACAGAGCAGGAGAGGGTTTGGATGAATGATCGGGGGTTTCACAAGGCAACTTAATGCCTGGGTAGTTAGGGTCATTTTGTAGGCAGGGGGGGTAGGTTTGTGACAAAGTCATATGAGGGTTCGACACACAAATCTTCTGAATAGGGGTACTCACTAGCCAAGAAACGCTCAACTTCTGAATCAGACTCCTCGCTCAACATGATAGGATCAGGATTGACAGGGGGTTTCGGCTTGTTCCTTGCCATTCGAGAAATTAACGGGGTAGTCTTTTTTCCTTTGGCGTTTACAGTGGGTTTTGTCTTGGGATTTTTTCCCACAGGCTTAACAGTCTCGACACCCTTAGTCATAGAGTGGGGTAGGTCGATAGGTGAGTCGTGCAAGGGTTTAGGTAGCAGGATGTTGTAGGGTACCGGGGGTACAGACTTGTCCTCGCTCACCACAGGTTTGTCAACCTGTGGAGGGTTCGAATCCTCAAAACCATTGTGAGCCACAAAACTGCTCCAACAATCTCCATGCAAACTCAAATGACAAACAACCATAATCTTAACCAGTCCATAGTGAAAAAGGCTACTATCAGCCTGGTTCCTTTTGTATTTCTTTGACATCTTAATCAGGCTTCTATGCAAATAATATGGCATATTAATCTCATAACCCATAAAAACCATAAGCAAATGAAGGTGGTGTAAGAAAACAAACCCATACCGACCTTCACAGATGATAAACTGTTTGATAATCATCAATAAATCATGCCAACGTTGTTTAAGCATCGTTACTGGCAGACCTTTATCACAGGAGGTAACTTTACGCAACTGGAAGAGCAGTGTCCAAGGGACCTCCTCTACTTTACAATTCTTGGACCATCATTGTCCAGTGGCAGGCAAACCCATGGCCAAACAGAGAAATTGTTCATCAATTTCCAATTGAACATCGTCGACCTTGGCTCGACAGCCATCAAAGGTTAATGCGAATTGCCAAGCTACACATAGGTTAAAATCCTCGAATTTTTGTACAAATGAAAGCCATCCAATTTCCTCGAGGTCACTGCGGGCGCTGTCAAACATCAACATAGCCTGGCTCCCATTCGGTTCAACTCTCACGACCGGGGCCATGGTGCGAGCACATGGTAAGGGTTTGATTCGGTTTTACCAATGCACAGGAGCAGAGTCATTTGGGTCTAACAACAATGAACGATCAAAGGGGGAACGCATTAATGTGTGCATGCGAGGGTGGTGGAGTTATTCACCGCCATGCATAATAGTAATGGCAAAGTACAACCGATGAATTCCACATCTGTTCAATCAATCATAACATAGTTTTTAAAACCTTATCATTCGACCAACCAAAGAATCAAATGGTGGGTGTTATACCAACGCGCCATTAACCATAGTTTTTCAAACCATTGTCGTTCAATGTGTAAAATCAATCCCAAATATTAATCACGCACCATTGCATAAACGTTTAATCAAAAGTTTTAAACCATTGTGCCAATCGATGTTTATAAAGTTTACAAGCCATTCAAGCCATAAAAAGATTATCATAAGGATCACATTATATATATAAAAACAAAAATAAACCATGACCCTTATGCAATTCATAAAATCAAGTATAAACTCACATGCTCAATGCCTCATAATTTTAATAAAATCAAGTTATGCGAATCAAAGTAAGAATGTCCAAATAAGCATAGCTCGAAAATCCTTTCAGCCATATAACAATAAACCAAAGGTAAGTGTCACTCAAAATATCAATAAAAGGATACGAAAGTTCAGATAGTAATCGAGATGTGACCACGAAAGGAGAAGTTTTCACACTTACAGTCGTGAAAACTTAATGGAGACCAATTTGCAAGTGTCGCAATAAATGAAAATGTCATTAATTTGAAAATTTCGACGAAAAACTTGATGTTTGCAAGACATAGGTGTAGGCAGCTTATAGGATCATAAAAAAAATTGAATTGGCTGCCAACAATGGAGACACATTGGTAGAAGCAGTTATCTCTGTCAAAAGAAATAAATTCAGATTAGGACAGCAAAGAGAATTTCAACTCAAAAACAACAACCAAAAATCGTACTAACATCATCATTAATCATTTGTTTCCAGCGGTGTTTTAAAAGAGGAAAACCAATATCAGTCTTAAGATCAGCAAGTCACGATTTTAAAGATAAAATCTTCAATACTGTTGGCATGGCCACTGCTGCCAGCAGGCGTCCATAGCCTCGATAAGGTTGCCATTTAACCCACTCTGACATCTGTATCCTGTCAAGAAGTTCTTGATCAGAATAAAGGACATTAGAGAGGTTTCTCATATATTTTTTTACAGATTTCCATGTACCCGACATTGCTTCGCTGCCAGCGGGCCTGTTCAGTACCCCGACGAAGTTGTCTTGGCACCATGCATGCATTTACCCGCTGCCAGCGGACCTGTTCAGTATCCCGGAGGGTTTACAAGCACTTCCCACAGCTCTTATTAATAATTTTATTTTTTTTTTCTTTTATATAGCTGAGCGGGGTGACGCTGAAAATCTTGATATTTTAACATATTTTTTTCAGACCTCATCAAAATTTTTTTAGCACTGTCCTTTATTTATCTCCAGATATGTTTTATTTACAAAACAACTTCCTACGACAGGGAGACATCTTTTGAGTCATTCCTTTACGGAAAAGGGACAGCGTAAAAAGATAATAGATGATCATGACTGTTGGTCACTATAATTGCTTAATTAATTTCAAACAACCAAGTGAAACATAAATTATCAACCCAGGGAAGTCTTTTGTTTCAAAGATAGCTGCGCACTATATATGCTCAATTCCAAAAGCACTTAGTGTTGTAGT
>ML782768.1:763109-781824 GCA_009831015.1 Picea engelmannii | reverse complement strand
GCAATTTTGAATTCATTTGCAATAGACCAAAAATAACAAGTTAGAAAGATATTTTATTAACAAAACAATAAAAATCTAATCTTACAGACTTAGCTACAGAATCATCTGATTCTGTAGCTAGTCTAAAATAACATACAGGATCAAAATCGAAATCAAATCAAATCTTTAAAATAAAAACCAATTTTCTTCCAATGATCATTTAAAATGAATCACTCAAGATTCAAATGACTTTATCATTCAATATTAAACATGATCTAAAGTGATCCAAACGAAAACAGGGTAAGAATACTCTGTTTCTGTGTTACCATAAAATCGGGTCAAACAGTGACAAGACTGTTTCAATATCCAAATGGAATCGATAGCAAATCATATCGTATGGGATACGATCTAATCCAACACAACCATCATCCGCTCATTATAACTATAATGATGCAGCAAAAGATTCAAATCGTTCAATCGAATGTAAATATAGATAGACTATTTCGATTATGTGTAAACGAAATCACTTAACAGTATCAACCCAATCAAATTCGTGATTGATCCTTGCACAGTCAATATTATGATCGCAATATTAATAGAATCAACAGAGGTTATAGTTATAAACTGGGCAAACAATCAAAACAAATCACGAATGAGTTTAATATAGAAACAAATCGTGAACCTGGATACAGTCAATTTCGTTCTTCAAATCAAATTCAAACAGCATATTCATTGCAATATGAATCCAACTGATACATAATCGAATAAACCAATGCGAATTAACCGGCTGGATATAACTGTTATGAATCGTATCTATTCACGATTTGGGTGCATATTAACATAAACATATTGAACATAATCCAAATTGTATCCCTGTTGGTCGAAAATCATATGAACATAAAACCGTAATAGTTAACCATATCAAAACTGTTGCCAATCATATCGTATAAATTGAACCAAAATGTGATTGCATTCAAAATTGGAATACGAGAAACAACTTGTGTCTATAATAGATACAAACAATTTCAATCGATAGCAGAACATCCAATTTAAGCTAAATCAAACCAATCAAATCCATACCACGATCAATCAAATCGAAGGAAATCCAATCGAAAGCTAAACTGGGAAAACAAACTTCCATTGATCAAAACAAAACTATGTACAATAATGCATACTATGTAACAAAGCCAATCAATGTTGTAAACAGAGTTATCCGAAACCAAATTTGAATTCATTATATAAAAAAGTGGTAGACATACCTGTGTGAGGCTGCTCAAATTATGCCAACTTAGAATTCACGACTGCTGTAGATGATTCCACATTTTAAAAAAAATAGAGCTTGTCGTCCTTTGCTTCTTATCAGTGGCTTGTAACTTAGCCTTTTGACTGGTAAGTAGGGCAACCTGGTCCTCCAAAGAGTAAATTTTTGCCTGTAGCATCGGAACATCGAGGTAATACCTCTCTAACCATGAGCTGCATTGATCACGGGCTGGCACTGTTGGTTTAGACAGAGCAGGAGAGGGTTTGGATGAATGACCGGGGGTTTCACAAGGCAACTTAATGCCTGGGTAGTTAGGGTCGTTTTGTAGGTAGGGGGGTAGGTTTGTGACAAAGTCATATGAGGTTTCGGCACACAAACCTTCTGAATAGGGGTACTCACTAGCCAAGAAACGATCAAATTCCAAATCAGAGTCCTCGCTCAACACGATAGGATCATGATTGACAGGGGGTCTCGGCTTGTTCCTTGCCATTCGAGAAATTAACCGGGCAGTCTTTTTTCCTATGGCGTTTACAGTGGGTTTTGTCTTGGGATTTTTGCCCATAGGCTTAACAGTCTCGGCACCCTTAGTCAGAGAGTGGGGTAGGTCGATAGGTGAGTCGGGCAAGGGTTTAGGTAGCAGGATGTTGTAGGGTACCGGGGGTACAGACTTGTCCTTGCTCACCACAGGTTTGTCAACCTGTGGAGGGTTCGAATCCTCAAAACCATTACGAGCCATGAAACTGCTCCAACAATCTCCGCACAAACTCAAATGACAAACAACCATAATCTTAACCAGTCCATAGTGAAAAAGGCTACTATCAGCCTGGTTCCTTTTGTATTTCTTTGACATCTTAAACAGGATTCTATGCAAATAATATGGCATATTAAGCTCATAACCCATAAAAACCATAAGCAAATGAAGGTGGTGTAAGAAAACAAACCCATACTGACCTTCGCAGGTGATAAACTGTTTGATAATCATCAATAAATCATGCCAACGTTGTTTAAGCATTGTTACTGGCAGACCTTTATCACAGGAGGTAACTTTACGCGACTGGAAGAGCAGTGTCCAAGGGACCTCCTCTTCTTTACAATTCTTGGACCATCGTTGTCCAGTGGTAGGCAAACCCGTGTCCAAACAGAGAAATTGTTCATCAATTTCCAATTGAACATCGCCGACCTTGGCTCGACAGCCATCAAAGGTTAATGCGAATTGCCGAGCTACACAGAGGTTAAAACCCTCGAATTTTTGTACAAATGAAAGCCATCCAATTTCCTCAAGGTCACTGTGGGCACTGTCAAACATCAACAGAGCCTGGCTCCCATTCGGTTGAGCTCTCACGACCGGGGCCATGGTGCGAGCACATGGTAAGGGTTTGATTCGGTTTTACCAATGCACAGGAGCAGAGTCATTTGGGTCTAACAACAATGAATGATCAAAGGGGGAACACATTAATGTGCACATGTGAGAGTGGTGGAGATATTAACCGCCATGCATAATAGTAATGGCAAAGTACAACCGATGAATTCCACATCTGTTCAATCAATCATAACATAGTTTTTAAAACCTTATCATTCGACCAACCAAAGAATCAAACGGTGGGTGTTATACCAACGCGCCATTAACCATAGTTTTTCAAACCATTGTCGTTCAACGTGTAAAATCAATCCCAAATATTAATCACGCGCCATTGCATAAACATCTAATCAAAAGTTTTAAACCATTGTGCCAATCGATGTTTATAAACTTTACAAGCCATTTAATCCATAAAAAGATTATCATAAGGATAACATTATATATATAAAAACAAAAATAAACCATGCCCCTTATGCAATTCATAAAATCAAGTATAAGCTCACATGCTCAATGCCTCATAAGTTTAATAAAATCAAGTTATGCGAATCAAAGTAAGAATGTCCAAATAAGCATAGCTCGAAAATCCTTTCAGCCATATAACGATAAACCAAAGGTAAGTGTCACTCAAAATATCAATAAAAGGATACGACAGTTCAGATAGTAATCGAGATGTGACCACGAAAGGAGAAGTTTTCACGCTTACAGTCGTGAAAACTTAATGGATACCAATTTGCAAGTGTCGCAAGAAATGAAAATGTCATTAATTTGAAAATTGCAACGAAAAACTTGATGTTTGCAAGACATAGGTGTAGGCAGCTTATAGGATCATAAAAAAAATTGAATTGGCTGCCAACACTCACCAAGATTCAGATTCAACAAGTGCTTTCCCCTCTCCCCCGAGAACTCAATGCAATGGATACAATTTCTTCATAAGGAGGGAGGATTGATCGAGGTGGATATCAGTGTCCACCCACCTATTCTAATTGGCTCAAAATAGTTTGTTGGTAATTTACTATTTTTTGTAGTTTTTCAGGTCTCAAACTTTCGAGGCCATTTTGAGGGACTAAATGATGTTTTTTCATGTTTGGGCACCCCAATTATGTTAAAAACTATTTGATTAAGCTCCAAAAATGAATGTCCTTGTCGATACTTTTCCAACAATATATCGTGCGCCTAAAACATATATCGTATTCCAAAGTTACACCCATGAGAAGTTGATACACCAAACTACCCAAAACGGAATCCAAAAAACTGCTGGATTTTGATCTTCCAGGGTTAGGATTTTGGATTTTATTTATGTTAAAAAGGTCTTTGGAGCCTCATTGTAACAATCATATTCTTGCAAATGAGTGTAGTTATCACATCTCTTCTCGAAGATAAGATTCCACCATTCTAGCAAGTCTTTCACTCTGTATTTCTACAGTAACTCTATACATTTTTCTCATTAATAAAAAATGTGTATTAATGTATCTTTGTGTTTATGGTTATATATATGATATATCTCTACTATATTATTGTATATATGATATATCTATATACATTTATTTATTATATCTCTCTCATTTTGTGCCGAAAATAATCTAGATCAGTGGTATCAAAGCAGGATGCTCTTGATCATTTTCAGTGCATGTCCCTGACGAGGTCTAAGTATAGTAAGTTGGGTATCGATATTGTCTCTCTTGAGGAAAATCAATCTTGCACACCCAATAAACCCTCCATGGTGGAAGAAAATAAAGATGAAAGAGTAGAATATTCTATTAATCTGTTGCTTGAGAAAGCTCGCACATGACAGAGGGATGAAATGATGGAAAACTTTTCCCACATCCTTCAATGTCTGTCGATAACAACAAGCACGTATTCATCAAGTGGCCACTTTGGAGGAACATCTCCTTTAAAGGTACACGTTAATTTTTATATTCTTATATTTGAAGGTCAGATCGATGTGGATTCCCTAGAAAAATGGTTAAGTCTACTAGAAGGTTATTTCTTTATTCACATTTTTTCTGACAGGGAAAAGATCACCTTCACACTCCTTAAGGCTCTCCCCCATGTCAAACATTGGTGGGAAACTTACTGGGAGAAACGTTCCACATAGGATTCTAGAATATATGGGGTCGAGCCCACTTGGAATGTTTTTGTGGATCTGGTAAAGGAACAATATTACCATGTTGGTGAGACCCATACATTCTTAGATGGGGATACACTCTGCATGGGAATTTCAAACTCAAGGAGGGATATACTATACAGGAAAAATTCCAAAATCTTCAAAAAGATTGCATCTGGACTACAATATGGAAATCTAAATTCTAGCCCAAAATCTCCACTTTCCTCTGGCTTCTAATTCATAGAAAGAACTTAACTTGGGATAACCTCCAAAAATGAGGTTTCATAGGCCCCTCAATATGCCACCTTTGCTACCAATAGAAAGAAACCATGGACCACCTCCTAAACAATTGTCCAATCAGGCCACCCAGCTCATGAGAAGTACTAAACGAGTAAATAACAACATCATAAATACAATCAGAGATTGGGGACCCAGATCTTACAAAAGTCCTATCCTGAACAGAATTTGATAACTCCTACCAGGATTCATTGTATGGAAACTATGGAAAGAGAGGAACAAACGAATATTTCATTCTCGGCCATCCCCACCCACCCTCCTCTGGACCACCATCCTCTCACATCTCCAAGAAACTCTTCAGCTTCATGCGTAGACCTAGGAAGACTTCCCCACTAAACCAGGGGAAATATATCTCCTCAACTCATGGGGATTGTCTCTGTCACACTCCACCCTCCCCCCNNCACCCCCCCCCCCCTGGTCTGACTTTCACAAAGTCAATTTTGATGGCACCTCCAAAGGAAATCTAGGAATTTTAGGATATGGAGTGGTCATAAGGAATAGCATGGGCCAAATTCAATACCTCATCGCAGAAAATATGGGATTCGACACCAAAAATTTAGTGGAAATATGGGGTCTCATTAAAGGAGTGCAAATGACTATGGAACACAATATCACTCACCTGATCATTGAAGGGGACTACAACTTCATAATAGACCTGGATACAAAAATCATAAATGGAAAAGATACAGAAACAATAACCCCCAGTTGGTGCCTCCTAGGCCCCCTAAAGAGTCTCAAGTTACTTCTCAGGCCCTCTCTAACTCTCACCACCTCTCACATAAGATGAAGTGAAAAAAAAGTGGTAGACAGATTGGCCAATGCAAGGGTTGAATCCACGCAACAGGTCATTCTCACAGATACAGGGAAGTCCCAAAGTTTGTCCCTCTAGATCCATTGCAAGGATCTAGCCTAGCAGGATTGCCCTCCCCCGGATGGGATGCCACCTATACAGAGCCTAAGGAAACATGGAACCAAGCGGCGAGGGGAGTTATTAACCCTGGCCTCTATCCCACAACCATTAAATTATGCATGGCTCACACCATGAGGAAAGTTATGGTAGTGTGCTTAGCTAGACAAGCCAATTTAATGGTTGCGTGAGCAAGCCAGACTAGGCGTACCAGGCCTAAGATGGTTGTCAACTCGAATTCAATGGAAAGAGGGGATGTCAACTCAGGGGTGTGAAACAATAAATGGGATTTTTCCCTGGTGTATTCCTCCATTCTCCATCCGCCCTGGTGTATTCCTCCATTCTCTCTCTTCATCTCTTCTGAGAACTTCTGCATTGCTTCCCTCTATTCTTTTTTCTTGGGAATCTCACCACCTACCCTAGAAACTATGTTATCTATACCCTCTTCTTCCCACACTCGCTCAACCCTCACAAGATCCTTCTCTGCATTTCCACCAGTGCCTTCTCCTACTTCTCCCAACAACATCTCTCTGCCTCCCTACACACAACCCATCACCTCCATACTCTTCCCTGCATGCCCAGAGAAAGAGAGAAATACAAGAGTGGCATGCGTTATTACAACACCCTCTCCCGACGTAATCAACTCTCCCCCTCCCAACTGGATCTCATTTCCTATTTTACAAGCCCACGGCACACCAACTAGAGGTCACAGGAGGCACCTCCATCCACTCCTCTTCATCTCCACGACATCGACTCAGTGAAGGAGGAAGCATCACCTTCATGAACGCACATTCCTCCGTACACCCCTCATATTCTCCATCACCTAAGCTTGGTTAAGGAGGAAGCACCACCTTTGTACGTGTGCATCCCTCTGGCCACTAGTCTCTTGGCCCCCAAAAAACTCAATCCACAGGACTCCTACTACGGAGATGGTAGTTGCATGGTGGAGGAGGAAATACCCACGAGATAGAAAGTGGAGGAAAACACAACAACTTCCATTGAGAACACCATAGAGGTTGCCAATGAGGAAAAGGAGGAAGAGCAGTCTCAACAATTTGCAAATCGCTTCACGGAGGAGCACCTCCAATTCCTTTTTGAAATCAGGCAGAAACAGGACGATCAAATTCACTCTCAGAGCATCCTTGGCCAAATAATGGTCATCATGTTCGACACACTAGAGGATGCTCCTATGTGAACTAGATGCCCAACATGTAGCCAATGATTCACTCCGTTCTACAACATTCATGGACAACCAGGCTCGACAATGGAGTGAAGTCTCCAGGTTACAGTTCTTCGTTAATTCCAGTTGCAGGATTAATTTCTTAGTTTACTATCCCAACAGGATATAAGGAAAGACAATTTTCCCCTATACTATTTATGTATTTTTTTTCATAGAAATTTTGTCAATAGATGGTCTCAGAGACCACCCAAATATTATACACATTTTTTTATGCATATAGGATGGAGAATTTTGTTTAAGCAATTTTGTTCAAAAAACTCTAGTATATAGGATGATTTGTCAAACTCAAAACATCTAAGAGCCACTTGTTCTAGTTTCCCTTTTGTGGAAGAACGTGTGGCTCACACTTGTCATTATATAACTTACATATGTTATTAATATAAGGATCCACTTTTATTTACAAAAAAAAAAATATTACCCTGTTGGTAACTATGACGACTAGTACATGAGATGGACCACACTACGACAAGAGAGGGGCCAAACAGTGTTGGAGTTCACAAATAATTTCCATACCTTGAACACCAAGCTGGGTATAAAATACTCTGAGTGACATCTAGCTCTGAAATACCATGGGGCTTTGCATAGGTACATCCAAAACGAAATGGATTTCCTGGACATCTCGTCAGTGGGAACTGCCTATCGATATGTTGTCAAAATCGAGAAAAAATTTAGGCACCAGAACAAATGGGAGTTTGGGTATACAAATGCGCAACAAACAAAGTATGGTAAAGACATCCCTAAAAACCATCTTCCATAAAACCAGTCCAAGCCACACGAAAAGAAGGGTAATGAAAAGACAAAGAAGGACACTAGAAAGTGGTGCAATTTCCACAAAATCACTTGGCACAACACTGATGAATGTCACTCAAAACAATCATTGGTGGCTGAGATCAAATAAAAGGAGCCGAACCCAGATTTAGAAGCTTATTTAGAAAATAATGGGAGAAGAAATATCATTGATGCAGACCACACTGCTATTGTCGCGACCGAAAAAATTCAAACAAAAGAACCAACATATCTTGAAGAGGGGGAGCACCTTTTTCATTCACAGATGTGGGTGAGGGGGACCTCACTACATTTTATTGTTGATAGTGGAAGCCAGAAAAACCTCATCTTAGTAGAGGTCATCAAACAATTGGGATTGTCGACCACACCACACCCGCAACCATACAACATCGGATGGCTTTGCCAGGGATGATATCTCTATGTCAGCCAACAATTTCGATTGTTATATGACATCCAACCCTTCAAGGATGAGGAGTAATGTGATGTTTCCCCGCTGGATGTCTGTGATGTTCTTTTGGGACAACCATATACATGGAAGCACCGTGCTATTTATGATTCTTGACCCCGTAGTGTCATTTTTACTCTGGGGGGTCATCTCTACAGGATACCAAAAGTAATTATGACTACTATCCCACCAAACCAGTTCCACAAGTTAATCTCTCATACTGCAAAATTCATCCTCTTCATAATCTATACAAGAGGTGCACAAAAGGACACTGCAACCACTGTAGCCTTGGATCAAGACCTTTCTTTCCAATACAAGTAGATTGCAGAAGAGAAAGAAGATATTGTTTCTTCACCTACAATGGTGCCTACACACTACACAGCCAATCCAATATACATTAGGTTGGTTGAACAGATTCAACCCCACCAACAACAGGCTCATGACAGTCTTCAACAAGCTAAGCAATGCAACTTCTCCAGCAAGGCAAGTAGCTCATCAAGATTTAGATTCAAGAAATGATTTCCCCTCTCCTCCAGGAACTCAACACAATGGAGACTATTGCTTCCTAAGGAGGGAGGATTGATCCAAGTGGATATCAGTGGCCACCCACCTATTCCAACTAACTCAAAATAGTTTGTTGGTATTTTACTATTTTTAGTAGTTTTTCAAGTCTCAAACTTTCGTGGCTATTTTGAGGGGCTAAACGATGTTTTTTCATGATAGGGAACCTCAATGCTAGCTAAATAATTTCATTGAGCCCCCAAAATTAATATCCTCATATATATCTTTCCAATGAGCTACCGTGCACCCCAAACAAAGATCGTATTCCAAAGTTATGCCCCCGGGAAGTTGATACACCAAACTACCCAAAAATGGGGTGCACAAAATTGTTGTCTTTTCATCTTCCGGGGTTAGGGTTTTGTATTTTTTTATGTTAAAAAGGCCTTTGGAGCTCATTGTAACAATAATTATCTTGTGAATGAGCGTAGCCATCACATATCTTCTCAGAGATAGATTGCCACCATTTTAATGAGTCTTTCACTCTCTATTTCTACAGTTTTGTACATTTCACTCATTAATAGAAATTGTGTATTACTATATCTCTGTGTTTATGGTTATATCTATGATATACCTCTGTTATATTATTGGATATATAATATATCTATGTACATTTATTTATTATATCTCCACTCTCATTTTGTGCTGAAAATAATCTGGATCAACGACAAGAATTACCAACTAATTATCGGTTGATAGTGGAAGAGGTGCATGTCATAATTAATGATTGGGAGGATGACTAGAAGAATCCAATCAACTATCCAGGGTCCTAACAAGAGGAAAAATAACAAGGGAAAAACAAGGAAGAGTAAGAGGATCGAACAAATGACGTGGACAAGCACCCTGACCAATTGAAATCCCCTGAAGTGGGCCTTAAAAGAAAATATCAAGAGCCAGAAAAGTTGGGAGGGGCGCCATAAAATATAGGACGGGTGCGAAAGAAATATAAAGTGCATTTCTAGGCCTCATTTTGTATTTTGAACATTGATGATATGGATCGTATTGTGTACAGGATCCACGATTCCACCGAGTAAATTTGGGAAGAAGTTACAAAAAAGCATGAAGACCATCAAAATAAGGTCAAGGAGTAGTTGGGATTCCTTCAATAGATCTTATAAAAAATGTGCATGATGAAATACCCCAATACAAAGGATGTCCCATCCACTGCCTGAATGGAAGCAGAGGACAATGTGCAGATGACTCTAACATAGCCCTCAGGGGAGCAACACACTATACAACTTGAGGCAGTTGCACTTGAGTTACCTGTAGGTGAATTGTAGGAATATATTGTGGCATTAGGCCACCTTAGTATAATCATGTCTATACTACCCATCCAAAGGGTAGAGGAACTCCATGCATAGTTGGTACAGGAGATAAGGAATTGAGGTGACGTTGCACACCGAGAATTGGTCAAATTGAGGGATGAAAGCACCCAGATACAGACATATTATGATACGGACTTGCAGAAAAAGAAGGAGCTTGAAGGTAGAATGGAGGAAATTCTAAAGACACAAGAGAGCATAGAGGAGAGGGAAAAGAAATCACAAAAGGAGAAGGATGACCTAGACACTATGGTACATAAGACACATGTCATTTTCCAAAAGTTATACAAAGAAGTACCTGAAGTCCCCCTAGTCATAGAGGCCACCATGGAGGAACAATTTTTGAATATTGGGGAAGTTATGAAGAGATTCTGAGCACAGATATGAGATATGAAACTCCATAACACACCAAGAATGCCACCTGAGGTGTGCGAGGGTAGACCGAGGACAACAACATTAGAAGTTGCTAGGATTAATAAATTAGAAGATGAATGCACACAAATTTGTGAGGAAAGTGACAAAGTCTAGGAAGAACTCATGGGATACCTATAAATAAAGGTCACAGAGGCCAAACTGCATGCAAGAACATGCCAATGAGGCGACAGAAAAGGAAACAACATTTCCACTAGTTGAGTGAATGGTACCCATTTTAGTGTAGCGATAGGCATTTGTCAAAGCAGAGAGACTTAGGGACCAACATAAGGTCCTTCAACATAGACTTGGACCTAGACAAGAGGAAGTGGTCCAAATTATTGGCGAATTGGCCAATGTATAGGGGAAAGTCAAACAAGTCACAGTTGACACAGAGGGAAAAATTCAAGACTTTACTCCACAAGCCATTGAGGAAATCACAAAAATAGAGGCCACCATGGTCAAAGAGGTAGAAGCAGCTAATTTTTCCACACAATAGTTCATTTCAGAGTGAAAGAATAGGAAACAAGACTGAGTGGCTCAGGATGAGCCACATGTGAGTGTTGGGGGCCTATTGGATAGGCAGTTTTGGATATAATTTTGGAGAAAAACCTAAGTATGAAGAAAGGGCACAGAAGGAAGAAATCGTGTAGAAGGAATAAATCATGTAGAAGGAAGGAAGCACGTAGAAGGGCGCAGAAGGAAAGACAAAACACATGATAGAGACAACGCATAGATAGAAGGATAAATCAAGTGAGTGAGAGGAGGAAGCACAAAGGAATACAGTGCAACTTCTCATAAATAGACGAAAAATAGGAAAGTTGTATAAAGAACGAGAAGTAAAAGAAGGAAAACATCTAGTTAACTGAAGCTGGCCATGCCATGCATTGTAATGGATTATTTTGGGATAGATAAGAATATGGCTTTAAACCCTATATTTTGGGTATAAATATGTAATGGGTGGGGTAAAAAGGGAACTAACAATGAATAGGGAGAGAGAGAGATAGTGGACTAGAGAGAGTGGGTAGAATCCATAAAGGTTGAGATTATGTAAGAATCATGAATGTAATCAGTTGATACGATGAATAAATATAGATTTTGAGAGATAATCTTGCATCTCATGTTCTCTACTTGTTTATGTGCGGTTATGAAGGATGTTGTTATACTTCACAGACTAGATTTAGTGTATGGATTGGTTATGATGAAATATTCATGAATGATTATAATAATCAAGAGCATACATAAGCTAGGATAAGGAACAATGATTCACACATCCACCTCCCTTTCCCTTACTACTGCAAAAACCTAGTTCTTGTAGTCCCAATAGATACCTCGGGTGAGACTTCATCTGCACAAGAAAGTGATGTTGAAAGGGCTGATGTATTGAGGGCTTATTGGTCACATTTTAACTAAACCTTGGGACTTACAACCCATGCGCAAAATAGTTTAGGCCAAAACCATGTATCAACCATGCACCATAACAAGTGTCTCAACCATATACCATATCACTCATACACCATATCGCTCATAGACCATGTACCATAAGATATGATAAACAAGTATACCAATGGTGTACCTAAACCAAGTAATATCACTCACAATCATGCCATGTACCATAATGCAAGCCTCATGTATATGCCAATATAAAAAAAATGTGTCTCTAACAATGAACCATCACAACCATATACCAAGTACCAAGAATGTGTCTCAAACATGTAATAATATCACCTCAACCATGCACAATCAAGGGCTTCCAAGACATGCCTTAATAATTTTCCATACCATCCAAGATACAAGCCTAAAAAAAATACATAAATGACATACCTTTACTCATGAATACCTGAAGCATACCATCTCAAATTGTTTTGTACCATCAAACCTTGCTACAACTAAACCAACCATTCTTCTTCAAAGCTTTGCCTCAGATATATGACCTTTCCTCCTACTTCCCGCGGATGTACATGACCTGGCCTTCTACATCCCACACATGTACATGACATGGCCTTATGCAACCTGCATATAACCTTAGAAAACTAGGGTTACCAATTTTCTGTAGCTCTAAAACTTTCGCTCCTTTAGACCTTCCCAACTTCATAAAAATTCTGTCACATTCAACCTCAGATTCACTAATAGATTTACCAAAAGATAGACCATAAGACTCATAAGATAGATATTCAATGTAAGAGTGTGCATGAAAATGAGAGACTCTTGAGGTGTTTTATACGTGTGCTAGGTAACCTCTTTCTTTATTTTAGGGGTTTCTTGTTACAACCACTTTACCCTTTCATCAAGACTTGTAACCAACTAGGGCTTCTTGTCCACTCTTTGGGGATTCCAAATTTACAAGAACATATCTCCCTAACCGTGAGGAACCACATGGCATTCCATATATCACCAGAAATGGCACGATGAGTACTATCCATCTATGATAATATTACATGCAATTTCACTATCCTTAATGTCCATATTCCTTAATAAAATTCGGTTCTCATAACCACACCTCCGAGGCTACATGTAGACTACATCAAATGTACCCAAATAACTCACCATCAATCTCAATCATACATGTGTCACTCAACTTTCCAAAATATGTGTACCTCTCCAAGGGTTTATATCAATCTCTAAAGGTTGACATCAATATCCAAGATCACTCTCCAAGGGTTGACATCAATGACAACCAACTGCCCAACAATGATATCCATCTAGAGGTAGGGTTTGACTTCGTTAACCCTCAATTAGTAATAAGGTTTGGACCTTCTAGAATATTCTTGAAATTCCCCACATGGCTAGCCCCACACATTTTGAGTAATGTGGGATGACGTGGAATCCACTCATACCATGGGGGTCAACATGATAGGTCAACTTGAGAGGCATAACTTTCACATATGAACTCCAATTGAGGATATTCTTGCACCATTTGAAAGGTATCGATGTGTAGAATAGATAATATTTCTCAAAATCAGGTTTGGACCTCTAAAACATGTTTTTGTATGCCTCAAAATGGATATGAAATATTTTGAACGATTTTTTGGACCCAATTTTCCAAATTGGGACATACCCCTAAAATGGCTCTATAAGATTATTCCTCCAATTTTTTCTACTTTGAAAGAATCGAGATAGATGAAAATAATATAATGATCCAATACAGATAAATGGTTGAACAAAACACATCAACAAAAAGCACCATCTAATTCGACATCATGTAGAGGCAAGACCATTCATTTGATATATTTTTCCATAGGTGAGAAAATTGTAGACATCTTAACCAAAGAGATTGGAAGAGAAAAGTTTGAAAAGTTTGAAAAGATGCTTGGAATCACAAAACCCCTTCAAATTAAGGTGGGGAATGATATATACCTAATCCTAGGGATTATGGTGTATTGTGAATATTGGAGAAATGTGAAGAGTCATAGGTGAATAGGAATAGTTATTGAACCTCTTGGAATATGAAACCAAAGGTCATATCTCAATGTATTTATATGTTCCTCGCATTAATAAAATAAATTCTAAGATTGAGTTATACATTGGACTATCACACTATAGTATAAATATAGTCGATCGACTTATCTAAAGATGGCTTCAAGTAACCTAGGGGACTTTTGATAAACACAAGGGTATGTGGAAATGAAATTTTATATATATGTGATATCAGATGTTGTACTACTTGAAGGGTTACTAATAGGGGTTATGAGGGTGTCCAAATAGATGAAATCGCTTGTATTTCCTACATGTATTCCTCCCAAACTACATATTTACCCACTAAATTCCAAATCATTGTGTTATTTATAGATGTCAAAGTATGTCTTTTTCGGCACCCATGTTTTTGGGTATGTTGCACGCATGCCACAAATTAGCACTACCTGCACATATACACTATGCAGTGCAAGGAGATCAACAATTGCACCTTCTCAATTAATTTCATGCGCACGCCAACCCAATTTTGTATCGTGCACAAAGGATATAAAAGATACCACATGAAGACAAAAACCAAGAATATCTTTGGGAATCTTCCTGAATGATGACCAAGAACAACTTGAAGGATCATGGGAAAGATTATGGATGACTTAGCAAGTTAGTGTTTCGACGCTCCAAGGAAGATATGTGGGATTCATGCAGATAGAACAAGCATGTAAATCTGGTGATCATTGAAGAGAGTGGAGAAGATAATAAAGAAACATATATCTAGAGAAAAATGAATAGACAGATTCGAGTGTAGAAGGAGAGAAGAATATTCCATTTGGAGAGGATCCTGGTATCAGTTTTGGAAGAATTTTTTCTGAGTTTGTATGAGTTGTGTATCACTTTTACAAAGAGTCTTGTTGATGTTTGAACCTGTCAAGACCGAAACGAAAACATTTTGAGAATATAAATATTCCCCTGCGCTTTCATAGAGGTGGTACTCTATTTTTCTTTCAAGGATTTTTCATTGGATATCTTATATCAAATAATATAAAATTATGTCATATGATAGAATTCAAATCTTTATCGCTCAATAAAATTTAAATTGAAAAAAGTAAATTAAATGGAGAATTCCCAAGAGATGGAACAAAAACCTCAAGCATCACACACACTGAAAATAAATTATACAAAATAACAAACATTACTCACATCCATCACAATTTAATATATTTCTAATCACATTCAAAATAAAAGAATATGGTCCAATCACACAAGATAACTTTGAAAGAGTATTACTTATTAAGATCAAAAATATAATTTAATAAGTTGATTTCAAATATCTTATACTAAAAAAATAGAGTTATAAAATACAGTCAAAACCAACTCCAAAATAGTTCTCTGGGATTTGTAAAAAATAATACAGTCTATTAGAATATTAGAAATTTAAAGGCGTTTTTCCATAAATGGACTAGGATTGGGGATCATGTTGACCATAAAGTATGAAAAAGAAGTATGAAGAAGAGAAAATATTCTAGAGAAGAGTGCGAGCAACAAGATATTAAATAAGA
Source organism: Picea engelmannii (assembly GCA_009831015.1). Taxonomy (NCBI): domain Eukaryota; kingdom Viridiplantae; phylum Streptophyta; class Pinopsida; order Pinales; family Pinaceae; genus Picea; species Picea engelmannii. Next base: position 766,190 of record ML782768.1, on the reverse strand, counting down.
CAACATGGAAGTTATCAGAATTCAATTATATTTTTCTAGTGAAAGGATGAACACAACTGGATGAATTCTGAGGAAGAACGTATGTGATCAATATGGCTTACTATGATGGAATATCTTGTCCTCATTTGCTTGCTTATGCACATTTTGTATCCTTGTTGGTTGTGGTTGCGTTAATGGTATTAACTGCTTTTGTTGGAGTTTCAAAAATTTTGATTAAAGACTTGTTTAACCATTCTTAAATATATTCTCTTAAGGGAGCAATGATCGCTTCTTTCTTGACTTTGATATTGAATAATTCACACTTCAATTTCTCTAAAGTCAATTGATAAATTTTGTAATGTAGTATCGATATATTCATTTCTATTTGTATATTCCACAAGATAACTATCAATATCATCATAAGTATACTCCACCATACTATCAAATTTTTCTGTTGATAAGCTTTTCAAAGTTTCAACTTTTTCTTCAAATTGTTGTCTACTCATAAGCATTGAATTTGATATCAAATTTGGATCTGATACTTCAATAGTAGTACCTGCAATACCTAGCCCAATCACTTTTGAATAATCCTCTATATTTTTATGTGATAATTTATTAAGTTCATTTAAAAATCATCTTAATGTATTAATCCTTTGAATGTTACATGCTTTTAATTTCTTTATACAATTTGAGAAGGAAAATCTTCTTGTTTTCTTCTTTGTTCCGTCATTGTCGAGAATTTTGCAGCAAACATAACAACTCCATCTGTAAAGAATCCTTCATCATTTGTTAGGTTTGTATTCAAATATTCTTTGGTATTTTGTATTATGAGACTGATAGAAGAAATTATTTTTGCTAAGTCCCATATATATAAAATAAGTGAGATTCTTTTCTTTATATTTTATTCCACAAAATGTCGAGTGCTATTAAGTAAATTTGAAACTCCTTTCAATATTAGACTTGATTCAATGGTTCTCTGAAGGCTTTTTCTAGGCTGGACAATGGAAACACAGGTGGCTAGTATGGGTGGAGGCATCAAAGTTTCTTCCAATTCTTTGATTCTTTCTTTAAGCATGAAATTTTCCTCTTTCATGTCAATTATGGAAACATCCAGTGCATATCCCATAACCTTGTGATTAAAATATATTTTTTATGGACGCATATCTCTGAGATCAATGGTAGAACGAGACTTACCCTTTTTATTCTTCAAATTTCTATCAAAAATTATCTTTTTAGGAGATTTATCAAATAATACATTTTGTACAGAAAACGATTCTTCATCAAAAAAGATTTCATTTTGGACAACAAGTTAAACAACATGTTATCACTCCAAGAGTCACTCCCAGACTACAAATTAGAGTAATATTGGTAACATAGAAATAAAAATACTTTATTGGTTTTGTGGATCAAGAAAAAGAAAACAAGGAAGGGAAAGGACAATAAGTTGTTGTAAATCAATGATGGACCATTGGGATATGAAGTCAAGTAAACACCCTGCTCATTAAATGCAATCAACCTGCATATCAGATAAAGGTTTGTTAAATAGAGGAAGAAAAATATAACACAAAGAAGAACATTCATAAAGTAGAGATCTTCTCTGCATAAATGAATCCAAGGTACTCGAATGTAAACAATGACTAATAAGCAAGATACATTAGATCCTCACACGCTCAAGAGTCCATTAATCAAAGGAAGCCATGATCATCAAGGTGTAAAATTCATTCAAGTAAGAAGGAAAATTGGAAAATAAAACAAGAGATACAATCTGATAACATAGATATCTTGAACCTTCAATAACAAAAATGTTTACAAAAAAAAAATCCCCTCAGGGTTATAACGATCAGAGGCAAAGTTCCTACTACATCTCTCTCATCTCTATTTCTCTTGAATCCAACCCCCCTACCCTCTTGTACAATGCATATATAGCCATATAGGTCCTTTCCAGCTCACCCATTCGAACTCCAACCCCTTTACCTGTTGGAAGATTGGTTGTTGCCATTGATGTCAACCCTAGTCATGGGTTTTGGACCGTAAGATTGATAAAGGTATTTGGACATGAAGGAAAATTCACATGCATATACAAAACCCATGGATGGATATTATACATCATGTTGTTTCTGGTGGTATGTGGCACATCACGTGGATCCTCATGGTTGAGGATAAATGATTTTTTGAAGATGACAAAGTGAATTGAAGAAGGAAGTACATGTAGGCCCTGAAGATAATTAAAGAAAAGAATTACAAAATAAGAAAGTGTCAGGTCGGCCCTAATGTTAAAATGAAGTGACATAAATAGTATAAATAAACATCATTATACATTCATTTTGATACAAGTCTAATTTCAAAGGAAATAAGAAGTAAAAGAAGGATGGATTTCAAGGGAGGATGAAGTCTTTTGGTGATGTGTTCTAAGGTATGTTATTTTCATGTCATCTTACAATTTTTGCTATAATGTTTTTTCTAGAATGATTTAGATGGTGAAATAACTATGGTATTGAGAATAAATATCAAGGTACCTCTGGTAAAATGTTCATCTCTTGATTCATTATAATTATGGAGATACACTCTGTGGAAGATAGGGTTTGTGACTATTCCTGAAGCTAGTCAATAAACATGTGTTCCGGGTAAACCAATCATAAATTTTTCATACAGAATCCAAATGAAGTGGGACCACTTCCATTGGAAAGAGTACATAATTTTGTTTCATGTGTGCAAGTTTCAAAATTAGATGTTAAATATTGAGCATGGGGCATGCTGTACAAGTTGGGTCTTCTAAATAGACCAGAATTGAATAAAGTCTACCATTCTTTCTATAACCTCTTTTTGGGGAGGATTCAAGGAGTGAAAATTGGAGGAGTTTCAGATAATACATTGAGTAATATTATATATAGGATTAGAGTACTCCAATAATTGAAGAATTGCAGAAATTGAAGAAGTCTCAGGAAGCATTATCAGGTTTTATGTGATGATTGGGTGATGGTGATGATTTAATGTAAAGTTTTATTATCTCTCATATATTCTTGGGTGGAAGGAAGGGGAAAGGATGGAGAGTTCAACTCTCTCTTGATATTGGAGGATTGTATCTTCCTCTTGGAGGTTTAT
>ML782768.1:716535-760065 GCA_009831015.1 Picea engelmannii | reverse complement strand
ATATATATATATATATATATATATATATATATATATATATATATATATATATCAAGGGTTAGAAATTTTTAATATGCTTAGGATACTATGTAGTAGGGGTTAATTTATGATTTAGGTTTTAAGTGATTAGGATGTATAAATAGTATGTATACATATATATGATCATCTAGGGTTAGAATGATAAAAAATGAGTGTTAGTATCAATAGTGTCATATGATTAGGGTATATATAACTTAATTAGTGATATATATAGTAATAAGTTTCTATAATTAGAATTTTATAGTAGGTAATACAAGGTTAGTTAGACCTCTAAACCTATGAACTAACTCAAAAGTAAACCATAAACAAGAAAGGAAAATAAGAAGGAAGGTGTCATACCTGATTCGATCTATGAGGGTCCCTAAGTTGGCTGATTAATGGGTGCCAAATCTGCTCACCTCCAGGTCACTATCTCTGTTCATATTGTTGGGGTGCTTGTTTATCTCTAGAGCTTCTCTTAAGCGTATCTTGTAGTAATGATCTTCTTTTGCTAGTATCTTGGTATCCTCAAGGCAGACATGATTTTTGGTCTTAAGTGAGTGTTCTGCTAAGGTCGAAGTGCGAGTGCATTCATTTCTAATGTCTTCTTCATGTTCCTTAATCCTTACCTAAAATGATCATCTTGTTTCCCCAATGTAACATTTCCCGCATGAACAAGAGACCTTGTATATGCCTTTTCTTGTTGTTGGTCTATAGGGTCCTTTATAGACTTCATTCTTTGTCTGATAGTAATTAGGGGTTTGAAGGAGGTTATAATTTCTTTCCTTTTTAAAACCTTTGCAATCTTGTATGTGACACCCCGGATGTAGGGAAGAAAGGCCTTTATGTTGGAGGTTTGATCATTTTGGACACGAGTCCTTTTATCCTTCTTATCTATTTCCTTTTTGATGTCTCTCTCTCTATATCCAAGTTTCTTAAAGACCCTATTTAAGTGGTCCAAATGATCAAACCTACAACATAAAGGCATTTCTTCCCTACATTCGGGGTGTCACAGACAAGATTGACAAGGTTTTAAAAAGGAAAGAAATTATAACCTCCTTCAAACCCCTAATTACTATCAAACAAAGAATGAAGTCTGTAAAGGACCTTATAGACTAGCAACAAGGAAAAGGCATCTACAAGGTCTCTTGTTCTTTCGAGAAATGTTACATTGGGGAAACAAGACGATCATTTTAGGTAAGGATTAAGGAACATGAAGCAGACATTAGAAATGAACACACTTGCACTTCGGCCTTAGCAGAACACTCACTTAAGACCAAACATCATGTCTGCCTTGGGGATACCAAGATACTAGCAAAAGAGGATCATTACTACAAGAGACACTTAAGATAAGCTCTAGAGATAATCAAGCACCCCAAAAATATGAACAAAGACGATGGCCTGGAGGTGAGCATATTTTGGCACCCATTAATCAACCAAATTAGGGACCCTCATAGATCAAATCATGTATGACACCTTCCTTCTTCTTTTACTTGTTTTTTTATGGTTTACTTTTGAGTCAGTTCATAGGTTTAGAGGTCTAACCTTGTATTACCTACTACAAAATTCTAATTATAGAAACTTATTACTATATATATCACTAATTAAGTTATATATACCCTAATCATATGACACTATATATACTAGTACTCAATTTTGATCATTCTAACCCTAGATGATCATATATATGTATACATACTATTTATACATGCTAATCACTTAAAACCTAAATCATAAATTAACCCCTACTACATAGTATCCTAAGCATATTAAAAATTTCTAACCCTTGATATATATATATATATATATATATATATATATATATATAAAACATTATCAATACTTATACCTAATAATGATACAAAAAGCATAATAAATACATAATTTAACACTATTATATCCTATAAAACTCATTCAAAACCCTAGATTTATTCTAATCACTTAAAACCTAAACCATAACTAAAAGCTTCTTTTCCATAATATAACAATTGGTTCACTAAGCTTTCTATCTTAAAATACAAATTGGTATTTCAAATAAAATACAATCAATTAAAAATATTAATAATTAATAAAATAAAAATCAATCTAATTCTAACCCTATATATATATATATATCAACACTTAGAATTATTTATGATATATTATTAATTATTATGAATTATCATTATTTTATTATTTTATTTGATTTTAATTTTGGTTAGCTTTGTAAATAGGGTTTATAGACAACTGACCTGGTTAAAATCTTAAATTGTCCTGCATCTAAACTATTAATTGACTAAGATCAGAAAGCTTTCAATTAACGATTAGTCCTGATGATGAATCCCGATTCAGATTCGAAACGTCGATGACAAAAATGACACCAACTGTGGATTATCTGGTAAATAACTTCGAAACTCCTCAGCACAGAAATCTGAAAACATGATTGATGTTGATTGATGTCAAATGAAAAATGTCTTGTCATAGCATATTGATGAAGTATGCATTATGAGTTTCAATGATTAACTGTGGAATACTGATATGAATATCAATTTTTTTTTCAATGAAACTATCCTAGTTGGATAGTGCTTGTCATGCCATTTTCAGTGGTGTGTGGAATGCCACATAACTTCTCACGGTTTGAGATTTATGGCCATACAAAGTTGGAGGACCCTCATATGATGGCTTGAAGCCCCAAAAGGTCAAAGAAGTCAAAATGATTACAAAGAATATATTATTTAAATAAAGTGAAGCGATTATTTAAATAATAAAGTAAAGTGACAAAGTCAAGGAGGATTATTTAAATAATCAAATAAATGGATAACTTTCTATTTATGGAAAGTAGTTATGAGAAGGTTAACCCTAAAATTAGAAAAGAGGGTTAAGTGGTCAAGTGACTATTGGATACACGGACAAGTGGAAAATTGGGAAAATTTGAACATAAGTGACTATGTGGACAAAGTGACCTAGAAGATGCTTCTAAGGAAGCTAATTGGAGAGTGTAAATAAGAGGCAAGGGTCTCTTGTAAAATGAATCTCTTGAGAATATATTGAAGATATATTATGAGTGAGAGAAGGTCTGGAGGATCTCATAGGCACATCAAATTTTTATTAAGTCTAATATCTTGACGACGAAAGTTTCGGAAGTTTAGAAACATTAGTTTCTGAAGGAATACATGAGCAACAGTGGACCAGAGGGTGTACATACGCGGGTTGCAATGAGATAGAGAACGTACATATGTGGGATGAAGAAGGACAGAGCACATATAGTTGGAAGAAAGCTATGAAGGCTTGAGTATGATATGTGCCAGGTACTTGAAGGTTGAAGAAAGTTCCAGATTTGCACTCTATGGGCTCAGATATGCCATAGAAACTATGGTATGGTTACATGGTTGTATTGATGGATACTCTTGCATATTGTATGGTGAATGCTTGAAGCATTCTTGATATGGTTGTTTTGATTTGGTTTGTGTTGGTTGATGGAGTGAGAATTACTCTTATGTTTCAGTACTAATATGATTTCCATAGTATACTTGTTTCTTATACATGATTAAGTAGCATTCATATTGTATGGTTGAGAATCATGAATAAGTTGTTGGAGAGCTTGGATGTGTTGTAATTAGTTATGGTTCAGATTGGAAAGTAAAAGAAAGAAGTGAATATGACTTAAGGATATAGAGGATCTGAGTTTGTCTTGAAGAGAAAACCCTAAGTAACTCACAAGTCATATGCAGGCTGTAGTACAGATAGGCCACGTACATACGCGAGCTATACTATTGGTAGGGCATGTACATATGCGTGCTTCACTACTGACAGGTTGTGTATCTATTGACAGATTGGTATTTGTAGAGGATTGATGCCTCTTCTTAGTTTTTGTTGATTTTTGTAAGATGAGTCTTGCATTATAAAGATGGTGCTCTTATAGAGTTGTACTCTATTCATTTTTTGTTGATAACCCAAGGATTGTAGTCCATAATAAAAAGAAAATTGTACATACATCTTGTGTTCTTTCTGTTCCTTGTGGTGATGACTTGTTGATGATATATGTTGTTGTTATCTGTTGCTGATATATGTTCACATTTGACTGGTTATAAATGACAGTAATAAGTGATGAATAAATGGTGATTGCTAACTAAGGAGTTTTATAAAAGGGAAGTTTGAAAAATATCCCCACACTCATTCAACCCCCCTCTAAGTGTGGTCGGTGTGTTCAACAATTGGTTTCAGAGTAGGACTTCACTATAAGCCTTAACAATATTGGAGGAGATCCAATGGACACACAAATGGATGATGAATTTCCAATCCTTGATGAGGAAAATTATTCTACATGGAGAATAGAAATGAGAGTGCATTTGAAGAAAATGGGAGTAGGTATTTGGAAAGAAACCATTGGGGGATCAGTTCCTTTGAAGAACAGGTCGAAGTTTGTATCTCAAAGGGAAGGAAAGAAGAATGATGCATTGGCTCTCAAGACCATTCTTAGTGGACTCTCAAGTTCTATCAAAGAGAGCATGGGACAATTCACTTCTGCCAAGGATCTATGGCTAAAGCTAGAGGAGACATACCAAAGCAAGAAGAAAGACATCAAATACAACTCCATCAAGAACAATGAATGTAACGAATCTCCAAAATCCTCTATTTGCAATGATTCTAAATGTGATGATGTTGGCAAAAAGGAAGACCTTGAAGACAATTCCATCAGTATCAATGAAGGTAAAGAATCTCCAAAAACCCCTGATTGCAATATTTCAAAATGTGATGATGTTGAATATTTCTCTACAAGTGAAGAAGAAAATCTAGAGATAGTTTGCATAGAATCAAATGATAGTTATCCCATGGAAGAAGTGGAAGAAGAAATATCAGATCTTAAAAATAAAATTGAGTGGGGTCTATATGAATACAAATCTGACCATTACTATATAGACTATAGCTATATTTCTGACAATACCGAAAATTTTCTTAAAAGGAATCAAAGTCATATCTTGAAATTAAAGGAAATGCTCAAAGAACAAGAAGAAAGTCAAAAAACTCAATTAGAAGAAAAAGAAGAAGAGATCAAAAGGATAAATAATGAAATATAAGAATATAAGAAAGTATATGATGAGAGTAGCACAATTCTTGAAGTTATTTTCCATCTCAAGACCCAAATTGAAGAAGCCAAAAGGGTAGAGGAACTACTAAGGAATCAAATACTTGAAAAGGAAGAGTCATGTCATAATTTGGAAGCTGAAGTTGTTGATCTTAGAAAGAAAGTAGAGAAGTCAAAAAAATTCTTGAATAGCTCAACAATCTTAAATAAGATCTTGGATAGTCAAAGATCACCAAATGATAAATCAGGTCTTGGATACAAGAAAGAAGCTACACATGTTGAAGCAAGCACCTCAAAGAAGCATGAGGTAAGTCCCTCACTCTCAAAGGATGGGAATAATGTTGCAAGTCAACCATATACACAAGGGAAGGAAAGGACAAAGCAAGGAGGACATCAATAAGACATATTTACATCTCAAAGTAAATTCAAGACACCTTCAAAATGGACACCAAAGAAAAGGTATGGAAATGTTTTTCATGGTCACTACTACTCATGTAATGAATATGGTCACAAAGCTTTGAAGTGCAGATTGTATGCAAGGAGAGATAATGAAAGATTTAATAACACCTTAATATGTTGGAGATGTAATCAAGTAGGACACATTGTTGTTCACTGTCACATCATGAGATGCTACAACTGTAGTGGATTTGGTCACAAATCCTGGGATTGTTGGAACACAAGAAGAAAGTCCATTATGAGGACTTCATATAGCATGATTAGAAGAAGGCATGAAGTTAGTAAGGAAGACATTTTTTAAAACATGGAAGCTCAGAGATCAGGTTCTAAGAAGCAGGGACACCTTCATAAGTGGGTGAAGAAGACTGAACAATCAGAGCAGAATGGAATCCTTAAGGGAAGCTTAAGTGTGTCATGTTCAGAAGAATACGCGGGTTACTGTGGTAACAGTCACGTACATACATAGGATTACCTATGATTAAGTCACGTACATACATGAGCTAAATGTGCATCAATCCACGTATATGTGGTAAAATCCTTAGGAAAATGGCTATGCACATGGGTTGCAGATGGATGTGATGGTATAACTTATGTTGCAGGATCTGACATTGTTTTTTGCAGGGTTTGACATGGTTTGTTGCAGGTTTCATGATTACATGTTGTCATACATAATTTATGTATGTATGATGATGACATATGGTTGAGTGTTAAAATACTATCTTGGATGCATGGTACTAACCCTTGAGTATGGATTGAGGCATTTTATGTTGAAGTACAATGTTGGTTGTGACAATGAAGTTATGACACATTGGTTATGAGATATATCATGATGATACTAGCTACAGATGTCATTGATTTATTGAGGCACACATCTAGTACATATTGAATGCTTAGTATTTGTTGTAATGAATGGAAGTTGAGGCTGGTCTGTTGGGGTACATGAATGGTACATATTTGAGTTTCATTGATATATCTTATGATCTATTATTGGAATCATATTTGTTGGATATCTTGGTGCATATATTTGGCATATGGGTATTGGTCTTTTGGTTGTGATGCGTTGTTGAAGTTGTTGGTTTATATTGAGGCTATATAATAGTGAGGTTGTGGCACATGGTTTGATGTAAGGGTTTATGGTATTTGGTTATGGATAGTGTGATGTATTGCTAGAGAACTTTTGATGGTTATATTGGTATATGTACTTGGTGTATGGTTGAGGTACATGGTTGAAACAAGTGGTTGATGAGTTGGCACATACATGATGTGTATAATTGATGATGTTGGTACATCTTGATGAGTCATAGATTTTTCTATAGTTGATGCATGATTGATACACTTCTAGTACATTGGTAGAGGCGCCTACTAACAGTTTGATTGGCACATGTTTTATGGTAGATTTGGCATACATGTATGAGGACACATCTTGATTGTGGTTCATCTTGTTGTGGTATTGGTTCATGGTTGATGTACTTGCTTGGTACAAGTGGTGATACATGATTAGTGCAATGTTGATGCACTCATAGATGGTATATGCATGTGGATGAAAGTACTTGGCTAAAAGTACACCATTTATATTACTTGTTAGCATACACTTTGGTACATGACATATGGGATGATATAGTTGAGCCACTTGATTGATTGAGATACATGATTGTGGCACTTGATTCATGGTGGAGTCATATCATGAGTGATATGACACTTGTTTTTGGCACACGGTTGGCATGTTGGTAGATGCATATGGTTGATACAATCCATTGATGATATCTTATGGCATACTCTATGGTATTAATATATATGGATGTTGTGGATGGTGGGCACACAATTTGGTACATGATGTACTTGGTTATTTTTTGTTCATGATTCTCTATTTCATTATTGACATATATTTTTCTTCATGATGTATGGTATGGCACGAGTTTGATGCATGGACAGGTCCAAGGATTTTCATAGAATGAGCGGTTGATCTATGATCCGGTTGAGCAGTAGAATTTGCAGCAGAAGCATATTGCAGTGGTAGCATATTTTTCATATTGTAGAGAAGATAGGGGGAGACATACCCATAGGGGGATTCATTCTTCTTCCCATGATTCTCGGAGGATATATTTATTAGATGCATTCTTGGTAAAATATCCCTATAGTTGGAGAAAGAGCATAGACGCATAGTTCCAGGAGGATCATTGGTCACAGGGGGAGCATGAGCGATATATATTCAACATTACATTAGAGTGATATCCTTTGTTCAAAGGGGAGATATTATTCAGAGGAAAATAAAAGGCATTCAGACAGGGGGAGCAACACCAAGGAGAGTTCAGGCAAGGGGAGCATCCCCAAGGAGAGTTCAGGCAAGGGGAGCATCCCCAAGGAGAGAACTATCCTTTTCCATTCATGTCAAAGAGGGAGAGATAGTCACATTGATGTAGAACAATGACTTGTTTACATGTTGCCATCAATTATTAGTGTTGACATCAATGCCAAAGGGGGAGATTGTTGAATCATGTTGTCATTGATGCCAAAGGATGATTGATTGATTGCTGTCAAGGAATTGTTTGATGTCAAAGGATTGATGTTGATTGATGTCAAGGAATTGTTTGATGTCAAATGATTGATGTTGATTGATGTCAAATGAACAATGTCTTGTCATAGCATATTGATGAAGTATGTATTGTCCTTGATGTGAATGGATTGATGTCAAGTGGAATCATATTCATGTGATGTCATGCATGGATGAAAGATGGATCAATGGGTTTTAATTGATATATGATGCATATATGAAGATGGATCAATGAGTTGTCATTCATAGATGATGGATAGATAAATATGGATCAATAAGTTGTCATTGATATATGGACCTGAGTTGGATTGATGAAAAGATGAATCATTATTGTATTATCATGGTTGAAAAGGAGTACAAATGGATGAACTCCAAAGTGGTCCCTGTTGACATAGGGGCAGACCCAGGGTTCAACGCTTCAACAACGCACCAAAAAAACCCTAACTACTGACCCTTTCAGCAACACCTACGAAGCAGATGAAGTCTCACCCGAGGTAGAGGCAGGGGTGGTTGTAGGAATCAAATGTCTGCAACCTAGATGGGACATAGATCTGTGATTACACCACTCTAACAAAGAAATTAACAGATAAAATTCATCAGTAATTAACCTTTATTCACATCACAGGTCCAAACCCTAATTACAGAGCATCGCAGTATTCAATAAGATCTAACACATTCACACACTTAGCATGGGGAGATAGATCAGATCTAACATTCATTCAGATTTCCAAGCACTAAGATATTATACCAGATGCATCATACATAAAGATATGTGCACTAAGCATAAATCACATCACTAACATACAACCATAATGCACAAAGAAACCATAACGCAGGATATACATGGTTCACCCCAGTGTGGGGATACATCCACCAACTCTTCATCTTCTTTATTATCTTCTGTCAATATCCTTATATGCACAAAGAATCAGAACCCACTTTGCATAGGATAGGATATCTATGCGCACCTCACCAGATCCTCCTTCCCCAAGCTGGGTTTAAGCACAAAGCCTTCTTACAATCACTTACACTTAGCTATGAAAGTCTCAACATACACTATGCACAAAGCCTTTGCAATCACATAGATAGAACCCTAACACTTAGCATATTCCTCCTTTATTACATCGCCTAGCTATCTATTTATACATTACAAAATGGGCCAAAACATGGGTAAACCCATGGGATGACATCACATACCCGTTACATAAACCCTAATCCCAAAAACTTCCCTAAAAAGGGGCTGAGATCCCATGATCTCTGCTTCGACTTGCGCTCCGCCTTCGACCAGCCTGTCGAAGTCCCAAAAGAGGTCAAACATGACTAAGGATATCCAAAACTTGGTCAAGGTCCAACAAGACCCCAACACTCATCTGTGACTCGTCTCGAGTCACTCTGGTCTAGGTAACTCTACTTCAAACGCTTCGAGCTTGGATCGAGTTGCTTCAACCTGTTGTTTTGCCAAGGCCTCTTGCTAGGAGAACTCTTGAATAATTTCCTCGTTCACAGGTCCCTCTAAGCGTTGTTCTACCAAAGTGACTACTTGTTCTAGATCTTCTCCTCGGCCTTCAATCTCCTAAAAAAGTAGGCAAGCTGCATCCTGGATTGGCTGGAGCTTCTGAGTCACTTCCATGACTTTTCTTTGTATAACATGGACTTTTTGTTGAGTCGTGCGCTGTTCTTGGGATATTTTCATCCTCTCAACTACTGACAAGATTTTCAATTGTGCTTGTACTGTTGTTGCTTACTGCTTTTCTTTCTAGAGCTGTGACTCTAGTGTCTTCAGTTCAGGGTCCTCGGTAAGGTGCTCATAAATCTTCGCATTGCGACTGCTTAGCTGTTTACATTCCATGACTAATGATTTGATCCTTTCAACTTTGTTTCAGGCAGTTTCTTCTCTATGGTCACGCACTTCCTACAGAGTGCTTGGCACTGTATGTAGATATAGTTCTACAACCCTCTATTGAAGCTGTTGAATGGCTTCATTAAGATTCATGACTTGATTTACTACTGGGTCTTCTTCCATATGATCCAAGCTTGTCACATAGAGAAGTACTCTGTTGATTTCCTCTTTAACTTAGACCTGCTCTGTGAGTAGCTGTTCGTTCTCCTATTGGATTTGCACTTCATTTTCTTCAAACTTGGTTTGGAGGTTGTCCTTCTCCTGTTGAACAACTCAGCGTTGCTCTATGATTTCCTCTTGTGCTTGCTTCAGGGCCACTATGGCATGTTCATTTTATTCCTCCACACGACGAAGGTGAGCTTCGGTCGCATCAACTATTCTACGGAGTTGGGCAGGCTCATCTCCCAGCTCTGGTTCTTCTAGTGGCGGGGGTGCAGTGGACACTACGTGGCTGGAGTGAAGGGCGCATTGTACACCTCTTAGCTCTGTCTCAATTCTATCATACATGGATTCTTTTTTGGCATTAGTTCTCTAGAAAATATCTTCTGAGGCATATGATACAACTGCGATAATGAAGCCGAAGTCATTGATCATGAGCACAGTCTGCCACTTCGTCTTACTCGATTTGGAATTATTTCACAATGTAGGTTTCGTGGGGGAAACCTTTCTTTTATTGGGTGTCTCTACCTCTTCAAGGGGGTTCCTAGGCGGTGTTACTTCACCTTGCTTCAACTTGTCTTCTTTCTCTTATTTTTCCACTTCATCATCTCCTCCTCCGTTGGGTGAATCTAATGTAGTCTCTTCTGATGTGCTATGTACTTCCTATGCATCTTCCTTCTTTTTCTTCCTACTATTGATGGGTGCATCATACTCTTCGCGATTAACCACCAGACTTCCAATGAGGTTGGGATCAAATAGTGCTACCTGGTTGAATGGTATAAGGAACATTGCTAGACATTCCTTAGTGCTTTCTTCCAGGTGCTCCTTTGTGAGCTTGTAGTAGGACTGAATCTCTTCTTTACTTTCATATGCATGCACAGGAATATAAATAAAATGCCTATCTACATGGAACTTCATAAGGGGCATGAACCTGTCCAAGGTTTTCGGCATCATACGAGGGAAAGACTCAAAATTCCTATCCAGTTGCAGGTAGTAGGTATGGAATACTACGTTCGACTGCCATTATTTCCCCATATCACTCGAATATCAGAGCGTGGTGAAATTTGCAGCTAATGGCTCGAATGACTCAATGTCAGGGAAGGTTGCACCTTCTAACATCTCCCAAGCAGTAAATGTGATGAGGATCAACAACCAACTAAAATGGAACTCATAGCTCTGATCCTAAGCTTCGCGACAATCTAGTTCTAACTAATTGACTTGGTAATTGGCCCAGTTCATCTGTATTCCTTCCACGCATTTTCCTGCGAGGTCAACGACAAACCCTATGACCTGTGTGGGTCTATTCTTTTGAACTAGCTTACCAGTAATCAACTGGCAAGAAGAATCACTAGATTGAGCATGTAGGGACCAGACCTGCAAGAATTTTATCCAGGGAAGGCTGTAGACCGTGCCCTGACATAGAATATCAAAGACACCTATGATGATGTAGAGAAAGGTACGTGAGGCTACAAGGTAGACTCCATTCATAATGGCATAGTGAACCTTCTTTCCAGTTGATTGTTGGTAAGCTAGTCCAATGTGTGGATTCCTTCACCTGTGGCATGCACAACTGAAAAACGTCTTAAGATACATTTAGCCAATAAAAATCTCCAGGGAGGAAAACAAAGATACTAATCTCTCCTTGTGGTTCCAATACTAATCTAGATCTAACATTCATTCACATTTCCAAGCTGTAATATCCCTAGGCTGAACCCAGTTGTAAATGTAAATGCAAATGTACTTAAGCTGGTGAGTTGTTTGATATCATTGTGTATGCACCTTTCATGGCATAGTGCACACATGTAATGCACAGTAAAATGATGAAGTGTGCGCATTCTTGGATACCACGCACAACAAATTAAGTGCGCGTGATTTTGAGGCCATGGATCCTTTTGTGTATATGTTGTGTTTTATAGGCTGGTGAGTCAGTTATTATAATATAGGATGCTTATGTTTTGATTAGGGTGGAGAGCTTAGATGTTAAAGGCCAATGCGCCTATTTTTGTATATGTCTCATAATTAATATAAAATACATCATTGCGCGTAGACCGACCACGGTAAAGGAGTATGGGTGACTAAAATCCACTAGTTAGGGAAAGGGAAGGGCCTAAAATATAAGAAAAAGGGGCTAAGCTAGGGATATTAAGAAAAAAATGAATATTATATAATATTTCTTAAATCATAAAGTATGGATAATTATTTTATCCTAAGTTCTAAAGTTGGGGACAAGTAGGCCAAAGTAGCTCCCAACATGACAAGTGTCAAGTTGGGGACATGCATACATATTGTTGGGTCTTAGTTCATTTTCCCATCTTTTTCATCATTCTTCCCAGGATTCCTTCCATCATTCAATCATCCAGTTAATCATCCATGAGCATGCATGCAACCATTGAGATTTATTTTGTATCTTCATGACTGTCCCTGAAATTGTATCCATAGCCATTTTGTGTTGGTGTATCTAGTTAGATTGGGAGCTAGACTGAAGAAGCAGGTTGTCAGGCCCATGGGATATTAAAGAGGTGGGTTGTAAGGCCCGTGAGAAATTATCTAGGTGAGAGAATTGATGGGAAATGATTTCTTGAAGGTGATAAACTGGAGCTATAGTGCTCTGAGACTCATGTCCGGCCTGTTGTTGAAGCCCAGAAAGGAAGTGGGGTAGCCAAAGGACTGTTGAGAAGATAAGGGGCACACTTCCTGGGTGGGACATGCATGTGGTGAATGAGGGACTGTAGGTTGTTAGTTTGAGTTGGCACCTGAGACAGAGCCTTTCTTGTTGTCTATGAGCCATTAGCCTAGTTAGGAATTCATTTACTTGGGTGGAGTTTAGTCCCAGCTCGAGGGTGATTCACTGTTGAGAGTGATGAACAATGTGGTCTAAGGTTGGGAGGTTCGTGGAAGGTATGCACGCAGTTGGTGACATTGTTACCAAGATAAGTGCCAATTTTGTGATAAATTTATATGTTGCATTGTTATTTACGTGCTTATTTTTATGGGTTATCATATGTGTGGTTATAATTGTGTTTATTTTTATGGGTATTTCCTGTTTATGCTACATGTATATGTTTACTGTTATTTTAGTGTGAATTTGTGCATTTACATATGTACTTGGTTGTTTACATTTTATATGTATGTTTTCACAAGAGTTATGTGTGTATATATTTTAATTGCATGTAGTTTGAAAAATTTATGTGGCATATCTCAGTTGGATACTGGGTATGTTACAGTATGTTCCGCAGAGAGAACGAAAGAGTTCTCTAGCATAGCGTGGCCCGGAATGGATGGTCAGGGACGTTACACAAACACTAAGCTATTATACCAGATGCATCATACATAAAGATATAGGCACTAAGTGTAAATCATATCACTAACATACAACCATAATGCACAAAGAAACCATAACATAGGATATATGTGGTTCACCCCAGTGTGGGGCTACGTCCACCAACTCTTCATCTTCTTTATTATCTTCTGTCAATCTCCTTATATTCACAAAGCCTCAGAACTCACTCCGCATAGGACAAGAGATCTATGCGCACCTCGCTAGATCCTCCTTCCCCAAGCTAGGTTTAAGAACAAAGCCTTCTTACAATCACTTGCACTTAGCTCTGCAAGTCTCAACATACACTATGCACAAAGCCTTTGCAATCACATAGATAGAACTCTAACACTTAGCATCTTCCTCATTTTTTACATCACCTAGCTATCTATTTATACATTACAAAATGGGCCAAAACATGGGTAAACCCATGGGCCGACATCCCATACTCGTTACATAAACCCTAATCCCCAAAATTTCCCTAAAAAGGGGTTGAGATCCTACGATCTCTGCTTCAACTTGTGCTCTGCCTTCGACCAGCCTGTCGAAGTCCCAAAATAGGTCAAACATGACCAAGGATCTCCAAAACTTGGTCAAGGGCCAACAATCCCCTCATGGTGAAAGCCCTCACAGGAAGACGCTTTGTGGTTGATTTATCCTAGAAGTATGGTTAGAGAACCCATGATTAACTGTGGAATAATGAGATGAAGATCAATGAATTTGTCAATGAAACTACCCTAGTTGGATAGTTCTAGTCATTCCATTTCAGGAGGTGTGTGAAGCACCACATAATTCCTCACGGTTTGAGAGTTATGGCCTTACAAAGTTGGAGGACCCTCATATGATGGCTTGAAGCCCCAAAAGGTCAAAGAATCCAAAATGATTACAAAGAATATATTATTTAAATAAAGTGAATCGATTATTTAAATAATCAAGTAAAGTGATAAAGTCAAGGAGGATTATTTAAATAATCAAATAAATGGAGAAATTTCTATTTATGGAAACTAGTTATGAGAAGGTTAACCCTAAAATGAGGAAAGAGGGTTAAGTGGTCAAGTGACTATTGGATACATGGACAAGTGGAAAATTGGGCAAAGTTGAACATAAGTGACTATGTGGACAAAGTGACCTAGAAGATGCTTCTAAGGAAGTTAATTGGAGAGTATAAATAAGAGGCAAGGGTCTCTTGTAAAATGAATCTCTTGAGCATATATTGAAGATCTATTCTGAGTGAGAGATGGTCTAGAGGATATCATGGATGCATCAAATTTTTCGTAAGTCTGAGATCTTGACGACGTAAGTTTCAGAATTTCATAAACCCTAGTTTCTGAAGGAATACACGAGCAAAACTGGACCAGAGGGTGTACATACGCGAGCTGTAGTGAGCCAGAGCATGTACATATGTGGGCTAAAGAAGGACAAAGCACGTATAGTTGTAAGAAATATATGAAGGATTGAGTGTGAGATGTGCCAGGTACTTGAAGGTTGAAGCAAGTTCCAGATCTGCACTCTATGGGCTCAGATCATCCATATAAACTCTGGTATGGTTACGTGGTTGTCTTGATGGATACTCTTTCATATTGTATGGTGAATGCTTGAAGAATTATTGATATGGATGTTGTGATTTGGTTTGTGTTGGTTGATGGAGTGATAAACACTCTTATGTTTCAATATTGATATGATTTCCATAGTATACTTGTTTCTTATACATGATTAAGTAGCATTCATATTGTATGGTTGTTGGAGAGATTGGATGTGTTGTGATTAGTTCTGGTTCATATTGGAAAGTAAAACAAATAAGTGAATATGACTTAAGGTTGTAGAGGATCTGAGTTTGTCTTGAAGAGAAAACCCTAAGTAACTCAGAAGTCATACGCAAGTTGTAGTACAGATAGGTCGCGTACATACGTGAGCTATACTACTGGTAGGGTGCGTACATATGCGTGTTGCACTATTGACAGGTCACGTACCTGTTGACATATTGGTATCTGTTGAGGATTGATGACTCTTCTCAGTTGTTGTTGAGTTGTGTAAGTTGAGTCTTGCATTATAGAGTTGGTTCTCTTGTAGAGTTGTACTCTATTCAGTTGTTGCTGACAACCCAAGGATTGTAGTTCGTAATAAAAAGAAAATTGTACATACATATTGTTTTCTTTGACTTTTTGATGATATATGTTGTTGTTATCTGTTGCTAGCATATGTTCACATTTGACTGGTTATAAACGATAGTAATAAGTGATGAATAAATGGTGATTTCTAATGTTACACATTATTTTGGTTGCCTCAGTTATCCTTTTACAAAATGTGTTCATGTTCCCAAAAGAGCCTTCCTTCATGAGAAAAGTGATTGGCTTTGTCTTCTCAAAAACCCTATTAAAGAAGATCACCATAGGCTACACTATACGTAGGGTGCGGCGATGCCTAGTCATCGCCCTCTTCCCTGAAACTGGTTTGCGATGTCGCCACAGGCTGTCTTAGAGCTAGGGTGCAACGATGCTAAAAGACTAAGAAAAGGTCAATCTTCATGAAAGTTCCATAAGAGAATCTTTTGGAATATGAGGTGGCTTTTGAATAGAGGGGATCTTACTTGCTTCTCTAATTTGGTGGGATCATCCTAATCTATTTAACCATCTCTCTTTTCCCTATATAAAGAGGGATTTCTCATGGAAAAGGATAAGGTTAATGGATGTTGAATAGGATAATAATTGTGTGAGTAATTCTACTTTAGTTCATGCTTGAGGGCTTCATTTTGGTTCATCAGGTCATTATGGATCTTCTTCATGTAAAGTTTGGAGCAAGTGTGTGTGTTGGAGCAAAGGGCCATTGAAAGGGGACCTTGCAACATCAAGGCTTTTGGTTGTATCTTTCACTTTTACTTAATATAATGCAGTGACATGTTTCTTTCCCATAAAACCATTCTCATTTTATTGTATGATTCCTTGATCACATGCATAAGTTTTCATTGAGTATACTATTGTTGCTTTCACTTTGGTTGGTTTGTGTTTCCTTGCAGATCCAATATCACAGGAGCACCAGAGTAGAGCGAGGACAACTAAGATACAAGGAAGAGATATTTAAATGGTATTTCACGCATCTCTTGTTTGATAGTAAATTCAATGATTAGAGCTTAGGGAAAGTGTCATGTCCTGTCTTGTTTCATTCTAGATCTAGGTGGATATAGGGAGATCAGTTTATGTCCGCATTTACTGATTAATCCAATAACAAAGTTGGTGACCAAACTTATTTTTACCATTCCATTTTTATTCCACCCAAACCTTGTTCCAAAACCCCCATTTTACCTCAAACTTCCACTGCGGATTGCGAGTAGCACAGTTGATCATTGGACAAACAGTCTCTGTTGAATAGGTAATCCTCTTGTCCTCTTCACTTTCCATGGATTAATTTTTGTTTTTATTGGTTAAAAGTAGATTTTTTGGGATGAATTTGTGAAGGTACTTGCACGCGGAGGCCATCGCAGGTGCCTTATATCATGACCTACGACGATCCAGGGTCGCCGCAAGAGGCCCTATGGCTAGCCTACGGTGATTTTTCACTGTGTGGATTCCTTCGCCTGTGGCATGCACAACTCAAAAACATATTAAGAGACATTTAGCCAATAAAACTCTCCAGGGAGGAAAATAAAGATACTAATCTCTCCTTGTGGTTGTCAATGAAATTGTAGATCACATGGCTAGATTCGTACTTATGGATGACAGAATTGAAGACCCTAGATATTATCATTTTGGTCCAGGTTGCGAAGGAGTATTTATGATTTGTATTGACACACATATCCACTTTGTATGTCTCATGTCTATGTCCAATTTTGAGTTTTCTAGATCATAGATCCACAGTGTATTCCTAGTGGCTATGCAGAATCCTAATGACATGGATCCACAATGTATAATTGGTGGCCATGACTAACATTTATGATTGATATCACTTGTAGTCTGAGCATGGGAATTCCTACCTTAGAAATGGTATGATATTATGAAGATCCTTGGTTGTTTGCGGGTTCCCTATTAGTGCACTCCTTGTTTCCAACACACACACATTCTACAAAGTATTTCGGTTGTCACGAGTTCCAGCCTCATACTTTGGGGGGAATTTTGTTACATATTATTTTGGTCACCTCAGTGATCCTTTTATAGCATGTGTTCATGTTCCCAAAAGAGCCTTCCTTCATGAGAAAAGTTATTGGCTTTCTCTTCTCAAAAACCCTATTAAAGAAGATTGTCACAGGCTGCACTATACGCAGGGTGTAGCGATGCCTGGTTGCCACCCTCTACCCTGGAACTAGTTTGCGATGTCGTCGAAGGCTGTCCTATAGCTAGGGTGCAGAGATGCTAAAAGACTAAGAAAAGGTCGAGCTTCACGAAAGTTCTAGAAGAGGACCTTCTGGAAGATGAGGTGGCTTTCGAATATATGGGATCTTACTCGCTTCTCTGATTTGGTGGGATCATCCTAATCTCTTTAACCATCTCTCTTTCCCCTATATAAAGAGGTATTTCTCATGGAAAAGGCTAAGGTTAATGAAGGTTGAATAGGATAATAATTGTGTGAGGAATTCTACTTTATTTCATGCTTGAGGGATTCATCTTGGTTCATCAAGTCATTGTGAATCGTCTTCATGCAAATTTTGGAGCAAGTGTGTGTGTTGGAGCAAAGGGCCATTGAAAGGGGACCTTGCAACATCAAGGATTTTGGTTGTATCTTCCACTTTTACTTAATATAATGCAGTGGCGTGTTTCTTTCCCATAAAACCATTCTCGTTTTGTTGTATGATTCCTTGATCACATGCATAATTTTTCATTGAGTATACTATTGTTGCTTTCACTTTGGTTGGTTTGTGTTCCCTTGCAGATCCAATATCACAGGAGCACTGGAGTAGAGCGAGGAAAACAAAGATACAAGGAAGCGATATTTAAATGATATGTCACTCATCTCTTGTTTGATAGTAAATTCAATGATTAGATATTAGGGAAAGCATCATGTACTGTCTTGTTTTGTTCTAGATCTAGGTGGATCTAGGGAGATTAGTTTGTGTTTGCATTTACCGATTAATCCAATAACAACTAACTAACGAGTTTTGTAAAAGGAAAGTTTGAAAAATATCCCCACACTCATTCAATACCCCTCTAAGTGTGGTCATTGTGTTCAACATCATTCTCATGATGACCTTCCTCTTTGCTTGTAGTGTTATGTAGTACTTACAATAGTCTCTATGACACCAAATTGTTTCTTAATACCCTGAATAGGAGGGTCATGACTATCTCTTTCCCCTTCTCTAAATATAAAGGTATCAAATGATGCAGGACTAATTCCAACTGATATCATATGATTATAAAAGAGGTGATTTGGATCAAACCCATTAATTTCTTCTACGAATTTTAAATTATACTGGTCAAAATATGAAGCAAAATCATCAAGTTTTGCAATTACTCTCAACATAACTTCACCCACTTTCCAAGGCAAAGGAATAAACTATTTTTTCATTTTTTCATAGAAAACCTGAAACCAAAACTTGTATTGTCTACCTCTATGATAAATAGTTTATCTAGAACATAATAAGGAAGAAAAAGAGGTTTCTCATGAGAACAAAATATTCTAATATTATTGTAATCATCCATTTTCTCCATAACTCCCTTTATTTTTAGAAAAGCAGATGCTTCCAATGAAAGTCTAGAAGTATCTTCTCCAAAGAGAATGTTTTTAATACAGACACAAAATAATTATAAAATTCATAAAAATGATGAAAAACCATTTGTATCCATAGGGACTGATACCACATGGTCACATGGTCGACCTTGGAATTTACCATCTTTATGATACTCAGGCCTTTAAAACTATAACATTATGTAATTGAAAATATCATATAAGAAGCCATGTAGAACTTCTTCTCACTCTTAAAATTAATTAACTATGTAGATATTTCATTAGATATAATTTTCTCCCAGTTGAGGACAACATTTTCATGGACTGTAAAATGTAGAATATATAGGACCAACCAAGTAATAGTCATAGTATAATCTTAACCAGTGATTCTAGTAAAAATCCAAGCAATTTATTGATAAGGGTCTTTCAAAGAACTCACCTAAATCCTCGATAAATATTGTGGAATTTATATTGGGTCTTGAAAATACTCTTATGTTATAGCAAGATTTTCCTCACCCTGTGCAATCTTGCACAAAAGGAATTTTTCTATTTCCCTATGCAGACTTAAAATCCCTTTTTGCAAATCCCAAAGATAAAATTACAATTTTTTCCACATATACGCACCTGCCTATTATACAACATGCATATACATAGGTTGCACCACTACAACCCACGTGCATCGGGAAATGTCCCCAAAATTGAAAAATAGTATCAGGTTTCCATGTCACATCATGAGAACAATGATCCTTGGCCTTCCATATACTGGAAACGTTCTGACTCAGCCCTTCAGTTCCACTTGAAGGCTATAAATGGGCCAAATCCGAACTATGGAAAGGAGGAGAAATAATTCAACTTTGAGAGAAAAGTTACTCTAGAGGAATTATTTGTTGAAAAGTCAACAAGAAACATGTGTCTAATTTAGTTTTCCCTTAATTAAATTAGACAATAAATATTAATCTATTATCTCATTCATAACTGAGTGATTTGGAATTGTAACAGAATTATAAGTGTAGTTAAGTGAGTTAAGCTTAGTTGTATTTGTGTGAAATCAGTGAATTAATTATTCATTAATTCACAATCAGTTAACTCACATGCAACTGAAGATTCGCCACGGTTAACTACATGCATGTTAGTTCCAATGGACACCAGTTGAGATAATAGGTGAAAGGGACAGTTTGGCTATCAGTTGTGATTTGTTCACACATGCAGTGGATATGCTTATGAGAATGTGCAAATGAGGCAATTGTATTCATTCGATTCATTGTGAGAATTCAGATTGCAGAGTTTGTGCAGAGGAGGCAGGTTGTCTGGACACAGGATTTGGCGCATGTATTTGTTGATTTGTGTATGACAGTGTGAGATGATTGTATTGTACTAAGAGATCTTGGATTAGATTTTTGTATGAGATTGTTTCATGATTCATGATATACATAATATATGATATTGGGGCTTTTAGCTTTACGCTTTCCCGGTAAAACTTCTATGTTGTGTGTTATTGATATTTCACTTTGTGCATTGTGGTTGTGATCATGGTTTAATTGCTTCCGCAAAAGTAATAGTAGAAGTGATTCTGTATTTAACAATAGTGAAACTTGTTAGATCAAGAGAATCTCAGGAATACTCATTTGGGTATCGAAATTTCTACATGGTATCAGAGCCACGGAGGCCACGGAGTCACGGAAGTGAGGTGCGAACATAATTGCATTCTCGCAGGTTCCGTCTCTAGCCGGGTGCGAACTCTAGTACTGAAAACTTCCGATGTTTTCAAGAATAGAAATTCTCGCACCCTAGACAAAGGCAGGGTGTGAACTTCATTGGAATTCTCGCAGGCAAATACACTAGCAGGGTGCGAACTTCCCTCACCCTAACAGTGGAGCAGGGTGTGAACTTCTTGAGCATTCTCGCAGGTAAATACACTAGCAGGGTGCGAACTGGACAGGCAAGTTTGCAGGCTATACACAGGCAGGGTGCGAACTTCCCTCAGGTTTCTCTTAGGTGGGGTGCGAACCTCCCAGGGCAAGAGGAAAGTGAAGGGGTTGAGTTTTGGGTTGGATAACATTCAAATTTGCAAGATTTTCTTAGTGTGACACTTGATTCAAGATCAAAATGTCTTTCAATGGCTTGAGGTTGGAGTATGCACTCGAGGGAAACTCTAACTACATTTCTTGGAAGGACAGGATGGAGGCAGTGCTCGAAGACAATGGCTTGAAGGGTTACATTGACGCAGATGTTCCTAAGCCAGATGCGACAGACACTGCGAATCTTGATGCATGGCAAAAGAAAGTAGCAAAGGCGAAGAGGATTCTGTTGGAGGGAGTATGAGACCACATTGTCTCAAGTCTCCATGGGAAAACCACACCATATGCAATGTGGAAGGTTTTGACAGATCTGTTCCAAAATAGCAGCGACCATAGGAAATTGGTTCTCAAAGATAAACTCAGGAAGATCAAGATGGAGAAAGGTGAAACCATTCCAAAATATCTCACTAAGTTTGTCCAATGTCAGGATGAGCTTGGAAGTGTGGGAATAACAGTCATTGTTGATGATTTGGTGAGCTTGGCACTCCTAGGGCTTCCTAAGAGTTGGCACAGTTATCAAGACTCTGTCAATGGAAGGGAAAAGTTGTCGGATTGGGAATGACTATGGTCGGATCTGGTGCAAGAGGAGTTCAGGCGAAATACCAGAGATGGATCTTCATCAAAGCATGATGATGAAGAGGATTGTGCTTTGAATGCCAAGGCAAGGAAAGGGAAAGGGAAGAAACTCCAATCAAATTCCGAGTCTAAAGTCAAGAAGCTAGATTTGTCCAAAGTGAAGTGTTTTCACTGTCACGAACATGGGCATCTCGCTACTAACTGTCCGCAGAAGAAGAAGAACAAAATGGTTGTTGGAGCTGCAACTAGTGAGGCTCTTGTCTCACAATTTGAGCTTGACTTCGCTTTGATCGCATGCATGGCTTCAAGTGCATCGGGATCAATGTGGCATTTGGATAGTTGCGCTTCCTTCCACATGACGGGAGATAGAGAGTCTTTCATTGACTTGGAGGAGAAAGATCTCATAATGCATATAGAGATGGGTGATGAAGGATGATACAGTGCGACTAGTATTGGTACCATTACCTTTCAGAGGGAGTTAGGTAAACCATTTCAATTGAAAAATGTTATGCATGTTCCAGGTCTGAAGAAAAACTTGGTCTCAGTCGCAATGTTGGAGGATAGAGGCTATGATGTTGTTTTTAGTAGTGGTATAGCATACCTGCGACATAAAGAAACAGGTCAAGTCAAGAAGATATGGATTCGAGTTAAGAATCTCTACATGCTACAAGTAGATGGTTGTGGTGCCATGATAGGCAAGGCATAAACAATGGTGAGCCAGGATGAGGGTGAATTGTGGCACAGGAGATTAGGCCATCTTCATCATGGAGCCTTGAAGATCATGCAACAAATATCTACTGGACTTCCAAGGGGAACACTTGCTCAGTCAGATCAGTGAAAGGGGTGTACCCTGGGGAAGTATGTAAAGTCCACCTTTCATGAAAAGGAGAACCATGGTTCGGTAATCCTAGAGAGAGTTCACACAGACGTGTGTGGACCATTCTCAGTTTCTTCAATAGCAAAACACAGGTATTATGTTATTTTTGTTGATGACTTTTCTCTTAAATGTTGGATATTCTTCATGCAGAAGAAGGATCAAACATTCTCAAAGTTCTGTGAGTTTAAAGCATTGGTGGAGAAAGAGTTGGGGAACTAATGGAAGGCTCTAAGGAGAGATAATGGTGGAGAATACATCTCTAACGAATTCAAAGAATTCTGCAGTAGAGAAGGAATTCGAAGAGAACTCATAGTGCCTCATAACCCACAGCAAAATGGGGTCGCGGAGAGAAATAATAGAACGATCATGGGTGTAGCATGAGCGATGTTGCATGATCAAGGCCTACCATTGCATTTGTGGGAAGAAGCATGCAATACTGCATTTTATGTGCAGAACCATTGTCCTCATAGAGTACTTGGCATGAGTACACCTGAAGAAGCTTTTACTGGTAAGAAACCTGATGTTTCTCATTTTAAAATTTTTGGTTCATCTGTTTATGTGCATGTAAACAAGGATGCCGGGAAGAAGCTGGAATCGACTGCTGAAGTTGGGATATTTGTGGGGTACATAGAAACACCCCATAATTATTGTGTGTATTTGCCGAACAGTAAGATGATTGTTATGCAACGGGATATAAAATTCGATGAGGGGAAAGTGATGCGGTTGTCGCTTGAGAGGGAGCTAGACTTGCATGCAGAAGAGGAACTGTTGGTTCCCAAGGATGAGTCTCAAGATGTGGATCAGCCACATGAAGAGGTTCATAGAGTGGAGGAAACCACTCAAGCAGAGCCATCCATAAAAAATGGCAGAAAGTGCACCACGGAAGCTGATAGATTGAGACTAGATGTTGCACATAATATAGGAGCCTCTATTTCATAGCACAGGCAGAGACAGTCTCCTGATTGATTTGCTAGATACATGGCTCTTATGAGAAAATGTATTGTGACTGAACCATCTTCCTTTCAGGAAGCAGTGAAGGACCCCACTTGGGTTGATGCTATGATAGAGGAGTATGACTCCATTGTCAAAAACAGTGTATGGGATATTGTCCCAAGACCGATTGATAAATCAATGGTAGGTTCGAGATGGATCTACAAGGTAAAGCAAGCTGCTGATGGGAGTGTGGAGAAATACAAGGCCAGGTTTGTGGCTCAGGGATTCTCACAGATCGAGGGGATAGATTATGGTGAGACCTTTGCACCTGTCGCAAGGTACTCTTCCATAAGATCCATCCTTGCACTCTCAGAACAGATGGGATGGCGCATTCATCAGATGGATGTAAAAACTGCGTTCCTCAACGGGATCATTGAGCAAGAAGTGTACATTGAGAAACCAGAAGGTTTTGAGACCTTTGACATAGAGTCGCATATGTGAAAACTCAAGAGAGCACTGTATGGGCTAAAGCAAGCACCCCATGCTTGGTACACTCAGATAGACAACTATTTCACCGGATTGGGCTTCACCAAAAGTGAAGCAAATGAAAACCTATACCAATTTGTGGTGGAGGGTAAGCTTTTGATCATTGTGCTTTATGTTGATGATTTAATACTTACTGGTGATGAGCAACTGATACACTCATGCAAGGAGGACCTTGCAAAGGAGTTTGAGATGAAGGATTTGGGCCTTCTTCATTATTTCCTTGGTTTGGAAATATGGCAGCGAGAAGGTGAACTTTTTGTGTCTCAAGGAAAGTATACAAGAGAGATACTGGGTAAGTTTCACATGGATGGCTGAAAACCCATGGATACTCCTCTTCCAGGAAACTGGAGGAAAGAGGATGCTACTTATGGAGAGGTAGTGGATGCTATTGTCTATCGACGGTTAGTAGGTTCGCTAATGTATTTAGTGAATACGAGGCCGGACATTTGCTATGCAATTAACCAGCTAAGTCAAGTGATGGTTAAGCCTACCAAACTATTTTGGAAGGTGGGGAAGCATGTCCTGAGATATCTGAAGGGAACATCTGAGTATGGATTATGGTATAGACAGATGGATGAGGTGAAGTTGCATGGATTCACGGATGTAGATTGGGTGGGCATCACAACGGACATAAAGAGCACGTCAGGAGGGATCTTTAGTATCGGATCTACAGATGTTTATTGGTACAGTAGGAAACAGAGATCCGTGGCACTTAGTTCAGTGGAAGCGGAATACATGGTAGCAAGCCAAGCTGCATGTGAGGTTATATAGATGAGGAAGATCTTGGTTGGTTTTTTTGGTTCTCACTTAGATCCGACAATGATTTATTGTGATAATTAGAGTTGCATTAAACTTTTGATTAATCCTGTGTTTCATGACAGATATAAGCATATAGATATCCGGTATCATCATCTCAGAGATTGTGTTCAGCGGAAGATCATGTTGCTTCAATACATTCCTACGGAAGATCAGGATGCGAACATTCTGACGAAGGCGCTCACCAGGAGAAAATTCGAATATCATAGAGACAGGATTGGGGTGAAGGATAATCCCTTTCTTGTTGAGAGGGAGTGTTGAAAAGTCAACAAGAAACATGTGTCTAATTTAGTTTTCCCTTAATTAAATTAGACAATAAATATTAATCTATTATCTCATTTATAACTGAGTGATTTGGAATTGTAACAGAATTATAAGTGTAGTTAAGTGAGTTAAGCTTAGTTGTATTTGTGTGAGTTCAATGAATTAAGTATTCATTAATTCACAATCAGTTAACTCGCATGCAACTGAAGATTTGCCACGGTTAATTACATGCATCTTAGTTCCAATGGACACCAGTTGAGATAATAGGTGAAAGGGACAGTTTTCTATCAGTTGTGATTTGTTCAAACATGCAGTGGATATGCTTATTAGCATGTGCAAACGAGGCAATTGTATTCATTCGATTCATTGTGAGAATTCAGATTGCAGAGTTTGTGCAGAGGAGGCAGGTTGTCTGGACACAGGAATTGGTGCATGTATTTGCTGATTTGTGTATGATAGTGTGAGATGATTGTATTGTACTGAGATCTCTTGGATTAGAGTTTTGTATGATATTGTTTCATGATTCATGATATACATAATATATGATAGTGGGGTTTTTAGCTTTACGCTTTCCCGGTAAAACTTTTGTGTTGTTTGTTATTGATATTTCACTTTGTGCATTGTGGTTGTGATCGTGGTTTAATTGCTTCCGCAAAAGTAATAGTAGAAGTGATTTTGTATTTAACAATAGCGAAACTTGTTAGATCAGGAGAATCGCAAGAATACTCATTTGGGTATCGAAATTTCTACATTATTCACTTCACATTGAGTCTACATCCCTTTGTCCTTTAAGACTGAACACATTGTTTAGCCCCCAATCTCTTCCCTTACTAATCGAGAACTTCTTTGTCTCTCTTACCCGAGCTTGCCTTTGGTGGAGGATTGAAGTGGTGAAGGCCCAGTTGGAAGGAACTTAGTTTCTTGGTTTTGAACTATGCCGACATGAAAGTCTGTAACCAATTCACTTATGCTGATTATATCTTAATAGAAATACTATTTTCTCGTCCAATTAATATCTTGCAAGTATTTGAATTATTATTCCATGGGCATATTTTTTATGAATGTTGATGGATTATGCTATTGAATGTGCTAACATCATATATTATCACCATATGATTGCATTTTTTGGTTGTTGAGGACTAGCTGCAGGTGTATTGTCAAGTGCTCAACGATGGACTTCATCAAACATCTGGACGAGGTAGGACTTTTATCTTGTCTCCCTAGCATTTTTTTTTATATAGCATACTTGAGAATAGAGTTTATTTCTACAATCATTTTTGTCTATTGTTGTTTACCCCTAGCCACAGAGAGATTTTCCTCGTAACAGAATTGGCGACCATACTGGGGATTGAATATTATTTCTTGGGGTTTGGAGTGTTTTTCTCCTTATATTGCTCTCGTTCATATTGAGTTTCTTGTCATATAATTTCTTGACAACCTCTTTTCACTTTGGGTCTGAGTCTTTCAACCTTCTCCTTAGCCTAGCTGTGTTTTAACACATATACATGGGATTTTTCTTGACAGTCATCTATATACACGTTATGTCCTTCTGCAAGCTGCATACATACATGATTTTCCCTTGAACAATCACGTACATCAATCTTTGTTGCTTTATTGTTGGGTTTGGTGGTTGCTGGGTAGGTTTTGATGATTGATGAGTCTTCTTGGGTCTTTGTAGTGACTGTTAAGTGTCTGTGGAATGGCAAGAAACCTATCTTTGGTTGAATTTTTGGGCAGTTCCTTTCTCATCATATTTTCATTTTTATTTTCCTTGCACCTTGGGCTGGGTGTTTTTCTCCTTGATAACCTACACGGGTTGTCTTTGTCTATACACAGTAGAGTCTTTATATCAAGTTGTTGTTCAGTCCTTGCATTTTCATTTTTCTTATATTGAATATAAAAAAAATAGGCATTTTACATTTATTGGAATTTTGACATCTTGAGTCTTTGTCATTTATCTTAGTGCATGTAAAGAAAGATTGCATTTTTATTTAAAATTGCAGAATTGAATTGAAAATTTCATTTTTAGGAATCGTATCATTTATTGGAAATTGAAGTTAGGACTTTCCATTGTTGTCATATTCATTTACTTTACTTGTTGAATCGTAACATCAATACTTTCATGACCACACCTTTTGAGTAAGAAAGGCCATTAAAATTAACAGTATAATTTAAAATTGATTAGTGAAAATTTTATTTTCTAGGGTGCACAAACTAGCTTAGGATTTAGTGCCTTGGAATAGGATTTTGTGAGTAAACTTATCCAAGGATATTAAATCAACATATGTTTCTGAATAAGGGAGTGGAGAAATCCATTGTATAATCGGTAATATCAGGAGTCTCCTCTTACACCGAAGTTAATCATAAGGTCGCATGAGGACGGTTGAAGGGATATCCCCCCGATACCTTCTTAGCGTTAGATATATTTCTAGGGATCTATTCGTATATGAGGATCTTGCTAGTGCCCTTACCTCCGTGAGAGGCGGTGATTTCAAGGTTTTTGGCTTTGCTACCCTTCCCATATGGTGGACCCGACTTACGACTGTTTGCATGTGTATCGGTTATACTTTGGTTGCTTAGTTGCTTGACTTAGGTGCCACATAGGTTACTTGCAGGGGATATTCTGCAGGTACCCTGGGTCAGATAAGGGTCAGACAACACATAGCCTTTATGGAGGATTACCTCTCTGGGGGGATCTGACCAATTGGTTGTTAAGCCCACAAGGACCCTTATAAATGATTCAGATACCTTAGATCTTTAGCAGGGAGTCTCAAGCCCCTCTTGGGCGAGGCATACCTACTTTAGGGAGGGAGGCCCCTTTCAACCACTTTATCCTGTTTGTGTGCATATTGGTCGTTTGATTATTTTTGGTGTGCTCTTTGATTATTAGTATGCCTTTGATATTTTATACCGTGCTTTGATTTTTCATTATCATGGATAGTGGAGTTCCTGCAAATCCCTCCTTNGATGTTTGTTGGTGTACAAATATGTTCAATATATATATATATCTTACACTCATTTAAATGTCAATATGGGATTCATAATCAATAGAGTTGATGCACTATATGTGCTGATAATAGGTAGGTTCCTATGTCTGATGAGTATAGCATAAAGAAGAAACAATCAATACCAATACTCTATTTTACAACTTTTTAATCTATCTTCCTCACACAACTTAAAGATCGGAAAACAAAACTCATAAACATAATCCAACAAGCATGCGATCTAAAGGTTTTTTCTCAGGTAATGAATCTGTCCATTCATAGGCTCATGAAATAAAAGAGATGGACTTTGAATCTGTCCCATGTAGCAACTAAAACTAATCAACAATTAACACTCTATTTTAGGATATCCAAATGCTTCACACAACTTCAAACTTCTCAAGCAAAACAATCAATCAAAGGATTCTATCTTAAGGAACATGTCTATTCTTTCCAGGCTCATGAATTAGAGAAATGAATTTGAGAAGCTTGTCTGCTATAGCAATCAAAACAGTAAATAGCAATCAACTCCAATCACTCTTTAAATCAAAATCAATTCCAGCTTCATGTAATTCAAACAAACCTGTGTAGTACAGAAAACAATCAATATAATTGAAAGGCTTCATTATGGAACATGAAGTAAAAAGATGAAGTCCTATTATTTCTGTACCCACTAAGAAAACTATTGTCTCACACCCAGAATAACAATATTTGTTTACTAAGAAATCCCACACATCAAATTCTTAAATGTTATCCTACAGGAAAAGAAAGTAAACTAACTGCTCACCCTAATTCAAAAGTAAGAGATTTTGTGTTGAATATTTAAAATGCATTTAAAAGAACATTGAAAAAACATACCTTTTAAATACTCACACAATCAGATAAAGAATATACAAAGAGGTTTACCTTAGTTGGGATGGTGGGCCCTTGTCGAACCAACGAGGTTCTTCTAAAACGATAGCAGACTAAAGCATTCTATTCATACCCAGAAATTGTACAAACAACATCTGCATTCCTTCAATTGATTAAGTGGATCAGAAACTCAACATTTCATTTCCTAGCATAACAAGGTATATCATTCTCCAAAAAAAAAAATTACATCATAGTAATTCCTCTCCCCTTCCAGTACTCCTTCCTTCATATTTATACAAGTAATTTCAATGGGAATGGATCAGAACAAATCCCCCAACTCGGAATTCATTCAAACTGTTTATGCACAAAATCTGGGTTTTTCACCAGATATTACAAATTTGGGTTAAAGATCCTTTGATATCTCTCTATCTGTTGTGAATTTGTCAAAACTATTTATGGGTTTTGTAACTGGATATATGTTATAAAAACCCATTGTATGGTTTTGTAATACATTCCTCCATATGCATGAAAATCAAGGCGCAATATGGAAGTTTAGAAATATTTGATGATTTTAGGCTGAATCATTCTCCTTAAGCTGGAGGTCCACACGTGTGAGCTGGGTGAGTTTTGACTCATTATTCTGAATTAAAACATGGCTCAGGACAAAACCCATGTCCCCAAATTTTGAGATCCATCGTCACCGGCCTGAAAATTGAGGTGAAAATCGAGTACCGGAATGCTGGTACCAAAATCCTGTAGGTAGCTGTTTAGTACCAGAATACACACTATCATAATCCCGAATACTAGATTAGGCACATGGGAAGTACTGGAATAGAACAGAGTGTGATAGTACTAGATCAAAACTTCCTAAGAGTCAAACAATTAGGATCATGCAAAATCAAACATTTAATCAAATTAACTCAAGAAAAACTAACAAATCATGCCTTAATCATAATTTACCCCTTATGCACATGAACAAGGTCATTGGGTATGTGTTTGGGAGGAAATAGTCAAGTATAGGATTATAACATAGGCAAAAAGGATCAGATACAAGGTAATATAGGGAATTATATATGTCAAAACTGAGACTCAACAATGTTCACTCACTTCATGGGGATGAATCCATCTGCTTTTCATAATGGTATGAAGAATTATGACACCCAGGCCATGCCTTGGGCCTCTAATCATTTTCCTATTGATATGAAAAACGTACCTTCACCCGTCCCATCCTCTCCTTGGCCCACTCATATGAATCCTAACATTGGATCTAGGGGCACCATGGCTCCACCGTCTACATCTTCATTTGACACGAGTCATGTCCCTCAGCTAAATCTCACTATGGGAGGTTGGAACCTCCCCTCTTACGGATCCAGTCCTAACTATGTTTTTTCAAGAGGTAGTACTCAAATGGGTGATTATTCTACTTATTACACCCCATTTGTGTACCCTTTGTTTTCCATGCCAGTTCCTATGAACACTTTTCCAATGGAGGGTCCACATATATCCCCAGGTCTTTCATACGGGGGGAATTAGTTTTACAGTTTGGGATACCCTCTTCACGGAAACCCTTCACATGGGGGAAACATATATCCTCACTTGAATAATCCTTATCATACTGTTGTCTCGTCGCAGACATCTTCCTCAGTGATGATGCCCGTACAAACATCCGTGGATCAATTAGGTGGAGGATACTACCCTTCTGTATAGGGACAGGGTGTAAACCAGGACCCTTCCTAGCCTGCAATGTTTCAAAACCAATCTTTCTGAGGACCTTGGTCTCAAATTCCACAACTCATCACTGCCACTAGTCCAGTCACTGCTAGTCATACTAGAGTTCCATCACCAACCACTTCTAGTCATGTTGGAGATTGGTCGACGACCTCCGCAATTCATGTTGAATACTCGCAACCAACCGCTGCTAGTCATGCTGGGGGCATCACTCTAGTCGCCACGATTCATATCGATATCACATCTCCAACCTATGTACGTCATGTGGGAGATGAATCTCCAGCCTCTACCAGTCACGCTGAGAGCATGTTGCTAGCCATTTTAAATGACGTTGTTATTGGATAAATCGGTAGGTGCAAACACTAACAGATCTCCCTAGATCCACCTAGATCTAGAACAAAACAGGATAGGATACGACTCTTTCTCTAAGTTGCAGTCATTGAATCTACTACCCAGAAGGAATGAGTGACATACCTTTATATCGCTTCCTTAGGTCTTTGTTGTCCCTGCTTCACTCCAGTGCTCATGTGAAATCAGGTCCAAGACAACACAAACCAACCAAAGTGAAGATGGCAAAGTATATTCAATGTCAATATATGCATATGATCAAGGAGTTATTCAATAAAATAAGAGTGATTTTATGGGAAAGGGACATGTCGTTGTATTATATTAAATGAAAGTAGAAGATACAACCAGATCGCCTTGATGTCAAAATATTCCTTTCAGTGATCCTTGGTTCCAACACACACGCTTTCTCTACATTTGCATGAAGAAGATCCAATACAACTAGATGGACCAATTAGAGCCTTCAATAT
Organism: Picea engelmannii; assembly: GCA_009831015.1. Lineage (NCBI taxonomy): Eukaryota > Viridiplantae > Streptophyta > Pinopsida > Pinales > Pinaceae > Picea > Picea engelmannii. Next base: position 728,482 of record ML782768.1, on the reverse strand, counting down.
TCTGTCCAAATAGAGTTCTTCACACAATTCTTTCACTAGTTCTTCATTCAATCTTGCTTAACCTTTTCCATGAGAAACCTTTCAATATATAGGAGAAGGAGAGATGGTTAAATGGATGAGGATGATCCCACTAAATCTAAGAAGTCAGTAGGATTTCAACCATGCGAATGCCAACTCATTTTCTAGAAGATTCCCTTCTAGAACCTTCGTGACCTCTTCTCTTTTTGAAGCTTTAAAATAGGTTCACACCCTACCTATAGAGCAGACTGCGAACAGTTCGCACCCTAAGTATGGGTTGCCTACGATAATGAAGGATTTTCGCACCCTAAGTATGGGTTGCCTACGATAATGAAGGATTTTCGCACCCTATAACATAGGCAGCCTACGAACTCATCTTAAAAATGTGCTTTTTGGAAGAAGTCAACAGTCACTTTTCTCAGGCAAAAAGTCCTTATGGGAGCCTGAATACATCACTGTAGAAACATCAAGAGAGTGACAAAAATAATGTGTAACAAAATTCCCCCCAAAGTATGAGGCCAGAACTTGTGACAACCGAAATACTTTGTAAAATGCGTGTGTGTGTCAGAAACAAGGAGCACACCTAATCGAAAACCGGTAAAAAACCAAGCATCTGTAGAATATAATACCGGTTTTGAGGTAGGCATTCCCATGCTCAGATCACAAATGAATGGAATCATAAACATAGGTCATGGCCACCAATCATACACCGTGGATCCATGTCATCAAAATGCTACATAGCCACCAGGAATACACTATGGATCTATGTGAGAAGACTTGAATTAAGACATAGCCACGTGATATACAAAGTGGATCTATGTGCCGATACAAATCATACATACTCCATCGCAGCCTGGATCAAAAAGATGAGACCCAGGGTCTTCAATCCCGTCACCTAAAAGTACGAATATAGCCATGTGATTACATGTGCTGAAGTTGAACATGGTAGAAACCACTTGATTACCGGTCATTGATGAAAACCATTAACAAGTGTGAGGGAAATCACCATTGATGTCAATGACTCCCAAGGTATCGAAGTACAATCCGAATGAATGCGAATGAATGAGATGAAGTCAAGAACTTGGTGGAATCTCTCGATCAGGGATCAATGATGTGAAACCCTTGTTGAAAGCAAAGAGACCTACCATTAAGGCATACAGGTTCCAAGGTACTAAATGATTTCTAAGTTTCATTCCTGGATAATGAGTTAGAGTCGATGGAAAAATATTCGTCACAGGAGGGCCTTGATGTATCCCCCATCAATGAAATGAAATAAGTAATAGATTTTGAGGGTGAAACAAAGTATGAATATGGGTTGAAACAGACACAGGGAAGGATGACCTAGTAAGAATGGACAACTGCAGATGGCTGAATCAATAGAGGGCTCGTTTGAACTTCTCTTGAACATATGAACGACACAACCAAGGACTTGGTAACACTGACTCAAAGATGACCCAATATATGACCTTGTAGCAAGTCGGATGAGAGACAAATGGATTTCCCAACCCGGATTCAAATGAAGAATAGGGGGTGTCATGTTCAAGAGCGACGCTTACTGCCATTAATACGAATACGAAAACATATCCCTTTCCCAAAATTTCCCCCACCATTTTTGGCGAGTACCTATTTATTTTTACACAAGCTTGAGGAGGATAACATATGCTTGTTGGTGTAATCTCATCCTTCGGCTGAGTCCCTCAGAATATATTTAATGAACCCTAGGAAGGAGTGGTTCGGTCCCATTATGGGTCTTTCGATGTTTGTTTAACGAGTCCAAGGATAGAAAACTCGGGGGTTTTTCATGTTTTGAGAGTTTGAAAAAAACTTAAAGAGAACTCTCTCAGTTCCTTTTTCATAAAAGAGTTCGACGAGACTGAAAAAATGATAAACTATCACCCGTCAAATGTTTTCTTCAAATACTTTAATGAGCGTGAAAAGAACAAGATCGCTCGACAATCTTTTTGTTTTTATGGAGCGCGAAAAGAGCTTAAAGGATACTCCCTTACATTCATCATTTTCGTGTTACCATGACGAGTATGAAAAGAAGAGAAAAAGTGTACTCAATTACGTTCTCATATATTTTTGAGTGCGATAACGAACAAAGACTAAGCTTGAGGTTTTTCCTACAAAACCCCTAAAAAAGTAGTCGTACATGCGACAAAAAAGAAAAAACACTCGTACCCCCTCGTTCGAACTTCGAAATTGCTATATCTATGAAAACCCATACTCATAAGGCTATTAGGGTATTAGGTTTTATAAACAAAGCAATAAAAATAATATAAAATATCAATAAGAAATAGTAAAAAGTGAATGAATATGGGAGAAAAGGACTTTTTACCATTTCATTGTTACTTTGCCAAAAACTTGTCCAACATACCTCATTTTCCCCCAAATTTATTTGCTCGATTGTGGGAGGCACAAGCAATCATTCGGCGAACGATTTCAGCCAACGAGGTAATCTCTTGATTTTCCAACTTTTCAATGGTTTTTTTTTTGTTTTTATTGGCAATTTTTAGAGTTTTGAGTCCATTTTAGGGTTGAAAGATGCACTCAAGAATTCTTGCAGGTGGGTCATGCGGGACCTGCGAGAATCTAAGATTTTGACACGTGGGCATCAGGGCACCTGCGAGAATCTCGCACTGTGCAAAAGGTTCACCTACGAGGGCCGAAAAATGGATTTTAAAGTGTGGTTTTGCTCAATAAAAATTATGCAAGAGTTTAAAACAAGTTGCTGACTTCCCTCTCATGGATCTATTGCAGGTGTTGACCATCACGATGTTGGAATGGAGAGAAAGAGAACATGAGGAAGATCATTCCATTGTCGGAAATGACCCAGGTACAGTCATTTCCCTCCAGGAATGTGGGCTCTTGAAATGTTTTAGGATCCCGGGCATGAGAGCCCAACTTAGGTTGTTAGAATACCTGGTCCACATGTGGGACATGGATCAACAATTACTTCACGTGGGAGTCCATACGCTGACACTAGATATCGAGGATATCTATTTTTTGATGGGGTTGTCACGACGTGGATACCATGCTACTTTGACTAAGGGTAGAGGCAGTAGACTTCCTATGAGCGAGTATGTTCACCAATATTGTGTTCCGAAGGCAGAGAGAAGCAAGGGTAAGGTTTCCATTTGGGGGGTCCAATATTTGACCCTATGGACTATCTTATTTACCATTGCATGCATGGATAGGAGCACAGCTCTGCACATGGCTCTCTAGAGCTATTTCCAATATGCCATAGAGTGCACAGAGCCTCAGGTTTTCAACTGGTCATACGTAGTTCTCCACAATATGAAGAGACAAATGACAAAGTGCAGAAGGGGTGACTTGAAGCAGTTTGGGTACGGGTCACTTTTGGTGTCATTCTTCCTTGAGAGGGTCCCACTGCTACGACTACAGGTTGATTGGGGTTTACCAGCCCCACAGGATCTGAGGATGCTGAGGTGGTGTAACCTCATGGCTTGACACGTAGCAAGGCCTATAATCAAGTATAATGATTCATTTTTTGACTGGTTGAGGCCCCAGATGTTGATGATCGATGGCTACGCATATGTCGGTTTGGATTTCCGAGGGGATCCGGATTTGGTCATGCCTGAAGATGCTCAGTGGGGTGACTTAGGTGAGAAGTACACATTTTGTTCTTTTTTAATGTTTTTGAAAATTTTATTATATGAAATGTTTTTATGTTTATCCAAGGACTAATAAAAAAAATTCCTTTTGATGACACAGATGTGGGTCTGTATCGACCTCCAGGAATGTATCCCATACAAAGGTGAGGAGAAGTAGCTCCAATGGTGAGATGGGATGTCGAGGACTATGAGGCAGTGGAACAGAACTTAGAGGGGTTGACTGCGGATGTCCCAGACATTGCTAATGGGGAGATCCCGAGAAATTATCAACACCATACTGTGGGCGTTTTCGAGTCTCTCAATCGACTGCTTCGTAGGGTAGCCCAATAAGTTGTGTGTTATTGTGAGCGTCATCCGTGATGCTATTTTTTAGAGGCTATGGGCTTCTTATTTTGAGATTTTGATCTTTGGACAAAAACTTTTGATCGATATATACATATATGCGGCTTCTACAGGCGTATTTTGTGTTGTATAATACATGTGATGTGTGATTGGTTTATAAATGTCCTAAATGTCTGTCTAACACATAGTTAGCTAAGGCATTAGTCAAATCTATTTAGACATCTAGGAATGTGCTGATATTTGATATAATCAAAATAACATTCCAAGAGGCGAATTCGTAAATATACCCGTAATAAAGTAGGACTTCAGATAGCATAGACATTACTTAATTGTAGTACTACTAGCTACGAATCAAGTCATCTAACCAGGTGGCAGATATCAAGTGAAATAGCATCAATCAACAATTTGATGATGGTGCTATATTCTACAATATTATTGGTCGCATGACCAAGGCACACATCTCATAGACTGATAAGTTCGTTTGTAGGTGCGTAAATTGCCCATGCAGCAGAAGCAAGGTTCTAATTACTACAACTAGCGCCATCGGCGAAGCCAATGTGGGGTAGCGAAGACTCCGACATCTAGAAACCAAGCACAACGCAAGATAAGCAGTCGAGGGAAGAGACCAAATAACGAAAAAGCATACTAAAGTAACACACAAAAAGTATGATAAAATAAAATACAAGCACTCATGCACAAATAATCTTAAGCATAGTACTTCTTTAAGTACAACCCATTTCTGGGTTCACTCAAAGGGATACCGTCATAGTTCACCAAATCGTAAGCTCCTTTCTCCAAAACTCATATGGCGATATAAGGACCTTGCCACATAGCTTCAAATTTTTCGTCTCCTAGCATATCCCAATCTTGTTTGTAAACGAGAACCAGATCACCTTCAGAGAAAATGCGTGGCTTGACATGTTTGTCGTACTGGGCTTTAACACATTTCTTCTTGGCTTCTATAACTAGGGTGGCATCGCGACGGGTTTCATCTAATTGCATGAGATACAACAGACCTTCTTCTTTGGAAGAAGTGTTTGGGAGAAGTTTGATGGCTATTTTTAGGGAGGGTATCTCACATTCAATCGACAAGATGACTTCTAGACCATAGACTAACTGGAACGGTGTAAACCCGGTAGCAGACTTAATGGATGTCCGATAAGCCCACAATGTTTAAAACAACATCGTGTGCCAACTCATTTTGGGAATCCCTATCATTCATCGAAGCATGGTAATGAGGACTTTGTTTATTGCTTCAACTTGGTCGTTGGCTTGTGGGTAATAGGGTGTTAAGTTTTCATGGTGAAGACCCAACTTTTCAGTGAGTTCAAACATCATGAAGTTTCTAAAGTGGCTATCGTGATTAGTAATGATAGCTTGAGGAACACCAAACTGAGCAATGATGTGATTGAATATGAATAATGTTGCAGTCTTTCCGGTATTGTCGAATGTTGGCATCACCTCGGCCCATTTCATAAAATAATCTATGGCTACAATAATGTATCCATGCCCCCCAACTGAGTGAGGGTGACATGTCATGAAATTGATACCCCATTTCACAAAAGGACCAACGAAGACCATAGGGTGTGATCATATTTTATTGTTGTAGGTTTGGCAAGCATGGAATTTTTAGACAAAAATTATACAATCATTGAATAAAGAAGGCCAAAAATACCCCGCTCATAAGATCTTCTGGGCAGTAGCACACCCAGACATGTGACCACCATAGCCTCCAGAATGGTAGTCATTCAGGGCTTTCTCAACTTCGTCAAATGTGAGGCAGCATCGAAAAACAGAGTCAATCCCACGACGATAAAGAGTATCACCGAGGATAATATACTGACGGGATTGGTAGCGTATTCAACGACGGTCAGTGCTAGACAAATTGGGATAGAAAGTCTGGGTCTAGAGATATATGATGATATCTATGTACCAAAGGTCAGTGGAACTGATCAGGAAAAGGGATTCATTGGGTAATAAATCTTTTGCTACATTTTCCATCTCAGAGTAGGGAAGGTCGCATATCAACTCGATAAACACCAAGGATTTCTTGGACTTAGAACGTTCGAATTCTAAGTCAAACTCCTGGAGTATTATGATCCATTTGGAGTATTTTTTCCCTAGCAATTGGCGTGTAAGAATGTGCTGCATAGGGTTGTAGTTGGAAATCACTGTAGTCTTGCGTAAAAGGATATAGTGCCAGAAATGTTGAACAGCTTGGACGACAACCAAGGCCAGTTTTTCAATATGTAAATACTTGGTTTCAGTAGTCGTGAGACTCCGACTCAGGTAATAAATGACATGTTCATCATGAGAATCATCCTCCTAGACTAGAACCATACCGATGGTATAGTCTGAGGCTGTGAGGTAAAGGAAATAATCTCGACTATAATCAGGTGGGAAGAGTAATGGGGTACATGTCAAAGACAGTTTCAAAGCTTCGAAAGATTTTTCGGTAGTGGTATCCCATACGAACTCAGAACCTTTCTTGAGCAGTCGCGTAAATCCAAGAGTTAGCTCAGCATAGTTCAGGATGAAACGACGGAGAAAGTTTGCCTTCCCTTGCAAACTTTGTAATTGGCAAAGTGAGGAAGGAGGAGGGAGATTGAGAATTGCCTCGACCTTCAAAGAATCTATCCTGGTCCCTTGACGTGAAACAATAAGGCCCAGAAGTCGGCCGGATTCTATGCAAAAAACACATTTGTGGGGATTCAAGCGTATATGGTAAAAATGACATCGAAGGAAAATAGCGCGGAGGTGTATTGGATGATCTACACGGCACATGGAATGAGCGGGTAAGTCATCGAGATATGGCTGCACAATGTGGTTTATATCATGAAAGGCGTATGACATAGCACGTTGAAAATTTGCACCATCATTCTTTAAACTGAATGGAAGTTTCCGGTAGGCGAAATTGCCCCAAGGACAAATAAAAGAAGTCTTTTGTTGGTTCATGGGTACGATATTGATTTGATTATATCCGTAGAAACCATCCATCATAGATAAGATTTCACTTTCGGCAAAATCGTCAACGATCTGGTCAACGAAGGGGGTAGGAAAGTTGTCTTTAGGACAAGATTTGTTAATGTCTCTATAATCAACGCACACGCGGATCATGCCTTGTTTCTTGTTAATCGGAACAAGATTGGAAACCTAGTCAGCTAGAGCCATACGATAAATAAATATAGCTTTGAGAAGTTTCTCAACTTCAAGCTTGATAGCAGCTGCTTTACATGGGTGGACCAAACGAAGTCGTTTCTGGATGGGTTTAGCACCCAGGTATGTCTTAATCTCATGTACCACAATATCGGGGTCAATCCACGACATTTATCCATAGCTCCATGTGAAGAAGTCACAAAATTCTTGGAAAAGTGACTTGTAGGTGACAACTTCGTCATGGGAACACGAAGCTCCAATATGAACATTTTCGACAACTCCAGGTTTTATGGATATGTCAAGGGGGATGGTGGGTGAGATATTACTTAAGTTCCCTTCGTAGAACACATCATGTGTAGACTCGAGAATGGTAGAAATGATGACAACGATTGACGGGGTCAATATTCTTTGGTAACCCTCGATGGTGTTAGGACCCTATAATGTACCTTTTTACTCACACTTTTTGCTACCTTTACACCCTTGTTTCACTCACATTTAAACTCACATTATCACCTTACCCTATCTTTCCAAAGGTATACAACATCTCTTCTCTTTACTATATGTTTAATCTGTTTTGCATATAATTTTACATTACTCTCGTACTTAACCATTGATCAGAAATGTATAAGTGCTGAAACAGTTCGAACTGTAGATTAGCATTGAGTCCTGTTGCTGAAATAGTTAAAGCATGCAAACCTTGTGGATGAAACAGTCTGTGGTCTATGATGCTGAAACAACAACTCACAGAAGCAGTTACACTCTCTGTTGGCTACGATGCTGAAACAACAACTCACACAAGAGAAGTTGCTACACTCTCCGTGGTCAATGATGCTGAAACAACAACTCACATAGAAGAAGTTGTTACACAGTCTGTGGTCAACGATGCTGAAACAAAAACTCACACAGAAGAAGCTATTACACAGTCTGTGGTCTACGATGATGAAACAACAACTCACACAGAAGAAGATGTTACACCCTCTGTGGTCTACGATGCTGAAAAAACAACACAAAACTGTTACATTGACCACAACAGCCGCACCTTAAGCTAGCATTAACCATCACTGTTGCCTGAGACCAAGTTGATAAAATAGTCAGAACACAAATCTCGTGGTTGAAATATCCCACGATTTGCGATGCTGAAACAACATACAACAACAGTAACAAGAAGACAAAAAAAGAAGCCGTTACTCCAGCCGCAACAGCAACACCTCACTCAGCACTTGTAATAACATTCTGTTATGGGAGACTAGGATACCCTATTCTAGTATAGAAATCGGATCTGACTAAGAATAGGATTCAGATGTGCAAATGTAATTTGATGATCAAATTGTATCGAGGGGATTCTCCTCTTTAAATAAAAGGAAATCATCATTAGAGAGGACCTTCTTTTTAGCTAAGAAAGGATTTTACAGAGAAGGACGTGTTTTACTTCAGATTGTAATATGATACAGTTGACAGATGAATAAAAGACTATTCTGAGCATTTCTTTCTAGTTCCTTTCATTTCAGGGGAATCTTGTGAGAAGGGAGGGCCCACCTGTTGGCAAATGTTTAACAGGTAGTGTATGCTTGTCATTGATAGAAAGTACAATAGTGAAGATGGCAGGATCAGAGTGTGCATCGATGGAAAAATAGGAACAACATAAGCTCAGGAGGAATTAGCACAGAGTCGAATGCAGTGCGTAGGTGTGCACCAAGGATGAGGTTAACTCATGACTAAAGCTCAAGGGAGATAGCGTACTTAGGATCACAAGTGGATCAAAGGTCGAGGCCTTTGACACTTAGAAATTCTTCCAAGTAAGAAGGATGTGTAATCTTGGAGGAGAAGCGTCCATGATCGTTGGATCCCATCCCAAATTCCTGATGACCGTCAGATCTCAATGTAGACAAGAGGAGCGCGCAGATATGGAGGATAGATCTTCGACGTTAGATACTAGCGCAGGGTCCGACCACTGTTGGATCGAGGAGAACCTGCACATTCTTTAAAGTGCAAGGAGTAGAGGGCTCACAAATCTCGACAACATGAGGGCCGTCAGATCTGAATATAGACAAGAAGAACTCGCTGAAGAGGAGGATAGATCTCAGGCATCAGATCTGAGTGCAATGTCCGACCACCGTTGGATCGAGGAAAACCTGCACGATCTTTAAAAGTGCAAGGAGTAGAGGGCTCACAAATCTTGAAAGTAGGAGGATCGTCCATCTCAGGGGATTATGTGGACCATTGATCCGACTCCCTTTCGGAGTTTCGAGGATCGAGAGTTGGAGGTGTCAAAGAATATTGACATCAAGAATCCCGAAATCGCGATGGGTGAAATCCCGACTGAATCTGAACCGCCAGATCAAGATGTGATCTAGACCATTGACCTGACTCATGTCAGTAGACCACGTCAGCTAGGAACACGTAGCACAAATAGGTAATGACAAGTGTCAGACCGATTCAACATGCCAAGCACATGTAAGTCAAGAATCAGGGTGACACGTGGCAGTTATTTAACACATGTGACATCAGTAGACTTACACCATGACGGAGTTTCGAGGATTGCGTGTTGGAGATGTCAAAGAAACAATGAAACAGGAATCTCAATTTCGCGATATGCAAAATCGTGACTTAAATCATAGCCATTGAATCAAGATCAAATATGGACCGTTGATTCTAGTCCATGTCGGAGTTTCGAGGATCGAGTGTTGAAGTTTTCAAAGAACATTCACCACAGGAATCCCGATTTCACGATATGTGAAATCACGATGTAATCCGAGCTGTCAGATCAAGCTTTGATCTGGACCATTGATTCCAGTCAATGGAGAGGCATCGGGGATCGAGAGTTGGACATGTCAAAGATTATTGACATCAGGAATCCTGATATTGCGATATGTGAAATCACGATGTAATCTGAGCCATCAGATCAAGCTTTGATCCCGACCGTTGATTCCAGTCAATGGATAGGCATCGAGGATCAAGAGTTGGACATGTCAAAAATTATTGACATCAAAAATCTCGATATCGCGATATGTGAAATCGCGATGTAATCTGAACCGTCAGATGAAGTGTTGATCGGAAGGCTACTGATGCATGACATAGTGAAACTACCAAAAACCATTGATGGCGTCTACTAGAGAATTTGAAGAGACCCCTGTGTGATCGCCAGAGGAGATGAAGATTCTCCAAGCTTCGTCCAAGTGAAGGAAGACTATTCTTAGAATGGATTGACAGATGGATGAGTGTGGAAGCCTGTAACTAAAACAGAGAAGGTGAGCTCGATTGTCACAGAGAAGACGAAGAGTCTCAACTGCTAGAGAGGCTGAGGAATCTCAACATAACATCCAGTGATGATGAACGCATGGGAAAAAGGCTAGAGAAGATGAAGAGTTATGATGATGATCACTCAGAGCACTCGAGAGGTGGAGGAGATTGGCATGGTATAAGCATGCATAGGAATGGCGAATATTGCATGCACAAGATGCATAGAAGCTATATATACACGGTACAGAGAAGAGATGTGGTTGTTGTTGCTGTTGGAGTTTGTTGTGGTTGTTGTTGGTGAAGGTGATTCATGTGTGAAGAAGGATCAGAGTACAACAGTTGAATAGCACAGAAGAGGAACTGTGCAGTGAATAGACATGGCGTACAGAGCATAAAAAGCGGAAGAACAGACAGCGCAAGTGATGTGTGCAGAAAGGCAATGAGGCAGACAGAGCAACGAAATGTAGCAGAATAGGGATGAGTTTGGTAAGCCATTGTTGAACATCATATCACTATAATAAGTTTCAGTAGCAAAGATTTATATTTCAGGGTGGTTGGGAGGAGCTAGGGAGGACTGGTGTCCTAAAAGGTTCAAGTGGGTGCTTGAACACAGGGAGTTGGTGCTTCCTTATAGTTGGTGCTAGAGAAACCAGGGAGTTGGTGCTTCCTTCTAGTTGGTTCTAGAGAAACTAGGGAGTTGGTGCTTCCTTCTAGTTGGTGCTAGAGAAACCAGGGAGTTGGTGCTTCCTTCTAGTGGGTGCTAGAAAAAACAGGGAGTTGGTGCTCTCAGCAAGTTGCAGCTTGCAAAACTAAGGTTGTAGCCTCATTATGAGTTGGTGCTCATATGTATGATACTGTAAAGAATGTAACTATTACTTATCATATAAAGAAAAAGAGGTTTTTACCCTGCATGGGTTTCCTCGAGAAATATTTGTCTCTTTGTTTCTCATATATGTGAATGATGTTGAAAGTGTCATTGTTTATTTCCCTGCATTATTGTGATCATCATTCAGTGTCTCTACAAAGAGTTTAAAAGAACCATAATTGTTTAAGCACGGTAACAACTGATTCACCCTCCCTCTCAATTGTCCAACAATTGGTATCAGAGCCGGCCCCTTTTATCTAAGGGTAGATTATAGAGCTTAAACATGTCAAGCCATGAAGGAAATTCAGCCAATAAGGCCCCTCTGTTCAATGGAACAAACTTTGCCTTCTGGAAAGTTAGAATGAGAACCTACATAATGGCTTTAGGTGCAGATGTCTGGGATGTGGTGGATACTGGTTATGTAAAGCCAGTTGTGCTAGCTAATAAGGATGACAAACTAGAATTTAGCTTCAATTCTAAGTCTATGAATGCTATCTTGAGTGGGCTTGCAGAAGCAGAATTCGTAAAAGTTATTAACCTAGAAACTACCAAAGAAATGTGGGACAAACTCATTAACATTTATGAGGGTAATGAGAAGGTAAAGGATGCAAAGCTTCAAACCTACAGAATACAGTTTGAACAGCTGAAGATGAAGGAAGATGAAACTATTGGAAAATACTTTCTGAGAATA
>ML782768.1:660442-688589 GCA_009831015.1 Picea engelmannii | reverse complement strand
CTCAGCTATCAAATATCTAATGAACAAACCTATCACAAATGCTAGAGTCACCAGATGGTTACTATTATTACAAGAATTTGATATTACAATTGTAGATAGACCAGGAAAAGAAAATGTAGTTGCTGATTTCCTTTCTCGGTTAAAACCTTATGATGATACCCCAGTAGATGATTCCTTTCCTGATGAATATCTATTTGCAATATCTTCTCACTCACCTTGGTATGCAGACATCACTAACTACTTGGTTGCAGGGAAGTTACCACCACACCTATCCCACCAAGAGAAAAGAAGAATCATTCAACAAAGTGCTCGGTATAGTTGGATAAGTGGGTGTCTTTTCCACACAGAACTTGATCAAGAAATCCGAAGGTGCATTAGAGAAGATGAGGTTTATGATCTACTAAAAGCTTGTCATGATGGCCCTTGTGGAGGGCATTTTGCTGATAAAAGAACAACACATAAAATTCTCAAGATGGGGTATTATTGGCCCTCACTTTTTAAAGATGAAAAGAAATATGTCCAGGCCTGTGATAGCTACCAAAGAATGGGACAACCTAATCATAGATATGAAATGCCATTAAACCCCCAGATAGTACTTGAACCATTCGAAAGATGGGCCTTAGACTTTGTAGGGCCCATTAACCCCCCATCCAATCAAAAAGTTTACATAGTGGTCTACATAGATTATATGACCAAATGGGTGGAAGCTAAAGCACTCCATAGAGAAACTGAAGAAGCAGTTCTAGATTTCCTATTTGAAGACATCTTCATCAAATTTGGAGTGCCAAGAGAATTAGTTACAGATGGAGGACCTCCTTTCACTTCTCATGGTTTTAAATCCACCCTTCAAAAATATCATATTCAGCATAGAATGACTACAGCATACCACCCCCAAGCCAATGGATAGGTGGAAAGCACAAATAAAGTAATAGAATCCATTCTCACAAAAACAGTGAAGGAAAATAGAAAGGACTGGTCTCACAGGCTCCCTGAAGCAATATGGGCCTATAGAACTACCTGGAGAAATACTACAGGATTCTCTCCCTATGAATTAGTCTATGGAAAGAGTGTTGTGTTTCTTGTGGAATTTGAAATCAAAACCTTAAGGACTGCTTTAGCTGTCAACCTTGATTTGACCGGTGCACAAACAACCAGGTTACAACAACTTAATGAATTGGATGAAAAAGGACTAGATACCATTCATCAGACAACTATGATTCAACAACAAAGATCAAAATGGCATGAAAAAACTATCAAGCATAAGAAATTCCAAAAAGGTAACTGGGCCCTACTGTATGACTCTCGATTCAAAGAATTTCAAGGGAAAATACGTACAAGATGGCTTGGAGCTTATGGAGTAGACAATGTTTTCCCCAATGGAATAGTAAGGCTTCTCACAATCGATGACTCTAAAACACTGTTACTTGTAAATGGTCATCGGCTCTGTCTGTACCAGTGCCCTATTTCCAAAGTAGATTTTAAGGCCACATGTGTGGCAGACTCTCATTACCTCTTTTTAGAGGGGGCTCCTACCCCTCATTGCAATTAATTCTTTTTAATTTAATTTCTTTAGTATTAGATTAGATTTCGTTTACTAATAATCCCTGTCAATAAATACCATGTTACAATCGATTTTTGCAGATTCCCGATCAAATCACAGGCCTACTAAGAAAGGACGATCCTACTTCAAGAAGAGGAAAGATTCCCCATTGCTGAAACACCATTGTTCAACAACTTTTTGCTCTTTCTTCATTGCTGAAACACCACTGTTCAGCAACTTTTTGACTTTCTCCGTTGCTGAAACATCACTGTTCAGCAACTTTGTGCCTTTTCCCCACTGCTGAAACACCACCGTTCCACAATTTCTCGCCCTTCTTTTCCCATTGCTGAAACACCACTATTCAACAATCTTTCACATTCTTCCCCATCGCTGAAACACCACTGTCCAACAACTTTTCGCCATTTTATCCACTGCTGAAACACCACTGTTCAACAACCTTTCACCATTTTCCCCATTGCTGAAACACCACTGTCAGCAACTTTTCGCCATTTTCCCATTACTGAAACACCACTGTTCCATAATTCTTCACATTTTCCCATTGCTGAAACACCACTGTCAACAACTTTTCGCCATTTTCCCATTGCCGAAACACCACTGTTGGCAACTTTTCGCCATTTTCCCATTGCCGAAACACTATTGTTCAACAATTCTTCACATTTTTCCATTGACGAAACAACACCGTTCAACAATTGTTTCACCCTTCTTTCTGTTGTTGAAATACCAACTTTTTAGCATTTTTTGTCATTAAGCCTTTGCGCTCTCATACTACATTTTGTCCTTCCAGTCAACAAATCCTTGATACAATTCAGCTAACAAATCAAAATTCTCCGCCACGGCCACTACAAAACTATTATGGACAGGCACTATACTTTGTTTAAAGTATGAATCAAAAGGTAAAGGTGAGGTATGTAAATTTTATATGTAAATACAATTAAGCTATAGTTAATGAGAAGATTCCAACTCATTATTATCACTCATGTAAAATCATTATTAGCCGCACTTAAAGGGGGGGGAGGAAATATCAAACTTTTATCCCATCATTTCACACGAATCAACCACCGTCATTCCTTTTTACCATCCTTTCGTTTGTTTCACCACCATTTGCATGCCTTCACCCGAAAAAATCACTCTGCACAGAAGTTGTTACTCGACTCTTTGATGGTGTATTTTACTGAGCTGTTATCTATGGGAGGCTCTGTTATATGGTACAAACCTGCCATGACAGCCCTGTTAGAACTCTATCCAGAAGCCTATCAAATTTTTCTGCAGGCAGGATGGCTCGGTTATTTTCAGAGGCTCCAGGGATTTGATCAACAACAGGTTCTGCAATTTGCTCGAAATCTCCAGGAAGATCATTCCATTGTTCAAGGAGTTTGGATTTCAGTTATAGAAGAGGATATAGCGCAGGTTTCGGGTCTCCCTACCAATGGCATTCTCTTGTTCAACCGCAAACATATCATCCTGAATGCCCAGTAGGATTTCCTCTTGCCAGGGGAACAAATTGAACCTAAAGGCTGGGGTGTCTGACTCAGCTCGTTGCCACCTCCATGGCCGAAAGTTGCAAAATTCATCAAACACTACCTTACCTGTGAAGGATGATACCAAGTAGTCTACCAGCATGATTTTGTCCTGTTGTCTCATTTACAGCATGCTAGATTGGTGAACATTCCTTATTATCTGCTCGGCTGTCTTAAAAATATGTTGCACTACTGTAAAAAGGCTAAAGATCCCGCCCTTTCACTCACCCATCACCGTCTCGTTCAACCGCTTATCCAAAAGGGTTTTTCCCAACAAAACGCTCCATTAAACAACCCACCCATAGACCCCCAAGAAGCTGCTGAAATTCCTGAAAATCTTCAGGAACAACAACCACAAAACCCTCCAGACCCTCCAGAAATACCTAATAGTCCACCTACAGACCCAATCAATCCAATTAACCCCCCTACCATACCAAGCCCACCCCACATTTTACCAGAATCATCCACTCCTGCCCTTCATATTCTTAGCGATGATTCTGAACTAGACAATTCTCCCTGTCCCATCATTGAGGAAAATCCCCCACGTAAACGAAAGCAAATTCCTTTCTTTCTGCCCTTTTTACAAAGAAAACGAACAAGGGCCTCAACAAGGGCAACCACTACTACCACTGCCCTAAACCCCCACCCCATCCGACTAATACCCCATACACCTCCAACCTCCCAAATGCCAGAATCTTTACCTATTCCACCCACGGGCATGGAAACACAAGAACCAGAGGCCCAGTCGGTTGCGACATCATCCATTTCAAATTTAGTAGCTGAAACACAAGAACCAGCTACTCATCAAGTAGATGAAACACAAGAACCAGCTAGCCATTTAGCAGTTGAAACACAAGAACCAACTACTCATCAAGTAGCTGAAACACAAG
This sequence comes from Picea engelmannii, assembly GCA_009831015.1. Lineage (NCBI taxonomy): Eukaryota > Viridiplantae > Streptophyta > Pinopsida > Pinales > Pinaceae > Picea > Picea engelmannii. Next base: position 684,621 of record ML782768.1, on the reverse strand, counting down.
AACCAACTACCCATTTAGTAGCTGAAACATAAGAACCAACTACTCATTCAGTAGCTGAAACACAAGAACCAGCTATAGCTATCACAAAAGAACCAGCTACAGCTGAAACACAAGAACCAACTACTGATATTGTTACTGAGACATGGGAATCAGATGCCCAGGGTGTTACAAAATTACTTTCTTTACATCAAGAAGTTGAAACACAAGAATCAGTTGTCGATCCTATAGCTGCTCCACAAGAACCGGCTAGTGAGGCTGTGACTACTACACAAGAACCAGTCACTCCTCAAACAAAACCAACAATGGCCTTTGTCTTACAAGAAAATTAGTTCCTAAGGTATGAACTAGAAGCCTACAAGCAAGAGCTAGCCATGGCAAAGGAAGCCTATGAGAGGGAACTTAAATTGTACACCCTAGCTCGCATAGCGACCATGTCAGTGGAAACTACAACAGAGAATCCGTGTAGAGAATATATGTGCAGTCAATGTGGGGACATCTACTATCAAGCATGCTACAAAGTAATTCAAATTCCAATGCCAGGAGCTCCCCCTGCACCTTCGACTTTTGCAGTCAAAGAAGAACACCCTGTTGTTACACAAGAACCAGTAGGACCTTCCAAAATTAAGACTGAGCCCTGGCCTACAACAAATGTCAAATCTGAAACCCCTGCTTTTGTTAATAAAACTGTACAAACATTGCCTATTGATGAATCTGCCCCTCCCAGCCAGATCAATACCCACACCTTTGTGGAACAAGCCACTCAGACTCTACCTCAGCCTACGACTTGCAACGCTGAAACACAAACTCAGCCATGGGATGAGCAGGCAATAATAGAGAAATAGAAAAAAGAGTCTGTTGTTACACAGGCCAAAAGCCTGCAGGAACACAGAAAAATCTGGATAAACCATATCTATTAAAACTGGGAAGCTTTAGAGAAAACATGCCAGGAATCTCGTGCCTATAAGAAATAGAATAAAGAGCTAAAAGGCAGATTGCTCTTGATATTTGACTTGGCACAAAAGTTGTTGGCTGCAAGGAAACCATCCTGCAATTACTCTATGTTCCTCATGGAACGACTTACATGGTTTCAGATCAAATCATTCAAAGAAGGCAGACCGCATGCAGTGTTAAATCCAACAGATTTTGTTAAAACCTTTGCAAAAGCCTCTGCTATGGATCAACACCTCCTCTGTGAGGCATATTTTCATAATGAGGCCATCCCTAAGAACCGACAGCTTAACCTTAACCCTCTTGTCAGTGACATCCAGATTCGGGCACTCACCTCCTTCCTTAACAATCAAATTATATGGAAAGATGACTTCCTAGCTACCAAGCATAATGAGGATAACCGCCTTCTCTGGATACGGCCAGAACCACAAAATGCTTCCACCTTTGTTACAGAGTATTATCAGTTTTTGAAGAAACTAGGGATGACTCAATACATTAAGCAATTGAAAACATCAGTGTTTCAGGAATGTCAACATTTCATTAAATCTGCAGAGATTGCTACCCTATAGGAAAACAACATGTTTTGGCAACAATCTACTAGGAAAAGATAGGAACACAATCCTTTTAGCCCCAATAATCTTGAGATAGCAATCTCCAAGGTACCTAGCTACATCAAGTGTGTTCAATAATGTGCTGAAAGCTGGATAGGGTATCAGTTTCATTTTCCTATCCTCTGGATACCAGCAGAGAAATATCAAGTTCATTATAAGTTGTCCAAGAAGGCTGAAACAGTAGCTTGGCAAAGATTACAACACGTTCAAGGGTTCAGAGCTCCAACAGACATCACCTTCCACAACTACTGCTTGAGTAACTTGCGCGCTCAGAGTCGATATTCAGATTCTGATTCAGAGTGAAGTTGCCTGAGGACATGCAACATTTTAAGTTGGGGGGGATGTTAGGACCCTACAATGTACCTTTTTACTCACACTTTTTGCTACCTTTACACCCTTGTTTCACTCACATTTAAACTCACATTATCACCTTACCCTATCTTTCCAAAGGTATACAACGTCTCTTCTCTTTACTATATGTTTAATCTATTTTTCATATAATTTTACATTACTCTCGTACTTAACCATTGATCAGAAATGTATAAGTGTTGAAACAGTTCGAACTGCAGATTAGCATTGAGGTCTGTTGCTGAAATAGTTAAAGCATGCAAACATTGTGGCTAAAACAAGCTGTGGTCTATGATGCTGAAACAACAACTCACAGAAGCAGTTACACTCTCCGTTGGCTACGATGCTGAAACAACAACTCACACAAGACAAGCTGCTACACTCTTCATGGTCAACGATGCTGAAACAACAACTCACATAGAAGAAGTTGTTACAAATCATCATTAGAGAGGACCTTCTTTTTAGCTAAGAAAGGATTTTACAGAGAAGGACGTGTTTTACTTCAGATTGTAATATGATATAGTTGATAGATGAATAAAAGACTGTTCTGAGCATTTCTCTCTAGTTCTTTTCGTTTCAGGGGAATCTTGTGAGAAGGGAGGGCCCACCTTCTTCACAAGATTCACCCATTAGCTTTGTAGTGTGTTAGTGTTATTTCTGTTCATGCCTTGATTAAATTATGTTTTGCTAAAACACTACTTTACTGAACTTTGCTTTACTGATTGTTACATTGTTTTCATGTGATTCATGCTTGGGTAATTGTTAATCATTCTAGTTAGCAATCCTATTTGGTGAATTTATGAAGGAGTGATAATCAGGGACAGGTGTTGAAGATTCCTTCTTGGGGAATAGGGTCATGTTCTCTGTTAATAGGTAGTTAGCCTTCAGTGTGTGTCAATTATTTCAATTAGTAATGAGTTCATGAAAGTGTGCTAATTGAAAACATATGCTGAAGATTCCTGCTTGCGGAATAGGGTCATGTTCTGTGTTAAGAGTTAGTTATACTTCAGTGTGTGTCAATCATTTCGATTAGTAATGAGTTCATGAAAGTGTGATGATCAGAAACAGGTGCTGAAGATTCCTACTTTGGGAATAGGGTCCTGTTCTCTGGTTACAGAATAGTTGGTCTTTCCTTTTGCATTGTCCTGAAAGATTTCTTTTCCAAGTTGTTATTTTCTTAATGTAATCCAAGATTCTTTGGACAATTATTTCTTTAAACATTGAACTCTGCAATAGGTAGATTGCTTTCCTGTAATTCAAGTTAGAACTTCAGTTTGTTCAAGGCAAAGTGTGATTAATATGTTTTTACTACAACTCTAGTTTGCTTTTGAGATTGAGCATATATAGTGCGTGATTACTTTTGAAATAAACAGACTTCCCTGGGTTGACAATTTATGTAGCACTTGATTGTTTAGTTAAATAAGCAATTATAGTGACCAACATATGGTGTGTTGTTCTAGGAAGAGGATGGGACGATGATGTCCATCGTCCCAAGGGGTATCTTCCATGGACATAACAAACATTATCATCTCATCTGTAGGAAAAATGACACAGAATGGATCCGGAGATAAAGCACCAAGAGAGGGGGTAGAAGGGGTTGCCGATTGAATGGATTGATAAACAGATTCGACCAGACTCAAATAAATTTCGTCTCCATAACGAAGATGATCGCTAGGGTTGGGTACCATCCATGGGTCGTAAGACGCAGGGGTTCCATGAACAGAGGTGGAGATCATGTTGATCGAGGTGATAAATGGATGTGGAACATTGGGTCGTCGAATGGGGAAAGTGCCCATCAAAGAGGAATCTTTAAGAAGAGCCACACTGACATTCTCATATCCAGGGGGGGTTTGCAATGAAAGGTACATTGCCAGTATGTGCATCAAAGTGAAAGAAGGCCAATTGGTCTATGGTAACTACTTTTCCTTGATGTGGGAAATGTACGACATGAAAAAGAGTGGAAACAACTGCACACATGGAATCGATCCAGCTACAGCCAAGTAGAAGGTTGTAATCGAGAGGAGCGTCAAAGACCTCCACTTCAACATTGACCGTTTTTCCTTCTAACGTAATAGTCAACGAAGGGAGGACACCATAAGGCTTAAAACCAGAGTGATTGAAGGCTTTGAGTGTGTTGTGGGATTCAGTTAAAGGAGGAGAGTCGATGGCTTTCTAGCAGGTAATAGACATGACACACGTCGAGGCACCCTCATCAATAACTATTCTACAAATTTTCTTGTCGGAGACAATAACTTGTATTTGGAATGTGAGTTGAGGGGGTAACCTTGGAATGTGATCTTCCAAGTCAAAAATTATTAAATTTGTATCGGTAGGGTTGATTCCACCAATATCTTTCAACAGTGCCTTTCATCGTATAGGACAACTCTGAAGGTCTTTGAGGGCTAACATCATGGATGGTGCTTGGGCCAAATCTTTGACAATACTGTAGTTCTGGGAAGCACGTGCATGAGGATTGAAAGAAGATTTTCATACAACACCCTTTGGGGGAGGGTGAATAAATGTATCTAGGCTCGGTCATTCGAGATGAAGAGGACCGTTGGTAGGTGGAGTCATGGGAGATGGTTGGACCAATGAAGGAGGTACTGCATCAACCTTCTCTTTGGAGGAAGAATAATCTTTGGCTCGAGTGGTAAGTGTGATGTCATTCTTCTTTGAATCACTTGTACACATTAAGACATAGGATGTATTGGAGGGGGAAGGTTGGTCATGAATGACCAATTGGGCCTGTTGTTGAGAAGGGAAGGTTTGTGACAACATGGCCAGATTAGGGGGTTTCTGAGTCCCTTGAAGGAACTTAGTAACTTCGGCTCATCTTGGACAATCCTTAGTGTAGTGATAATCACCACAGATAAGACAAGGGTATCAAGGTTTTCGCTTATCCTTATCATCAATAGGTTGTGTTTTGGTCTTCTCAGATTGCGGATTATTTTTATCCTCCTTGTTCTTACCTTTTCATTTTTTGGATTTATTTTTTCTAGCGGGGGTATATTGAATAGAGTTCACCTCAGAAGTCTTGCCAGTGGGAGGGGTAGGAGATGGAGCATTTTGAACATTAGAATCAATAGATTTGGGGTTGTTGCTAGAGGTTTGGATGGAATGGGGTTGGGCATGGAAAGTTACAATCACGCCGTCAGCTACATGAGAAGCAACAAGAGTAGTTGAAGTAGCAGAAGTAGAAGGACAAGGTGCGTCAGGGACTAAGTCATAAAGAGTACCCATTTGTGAGTAAACGAGGTTGAGGTATTGAGCACGAATGATTTCCTGTCCTTCTATGACAACCCCACCCATGGAAATGACATGAGAAATGTTATTCACGAATGATTTCGTGAACCACTCTGCCAGCAACTGATTGGGAAGTTCGAGTTTGATGAGACGTCTTCTCCATCACCACTCATGAATGTGATCAGAGATATGAGTGGCTTTGGTTTGTTTGAAAGAACTCAAAATTTTGGTTCCCACTTCGTAATAAATCGGTAACTGGTAGTGGGTGAGGAAAGACATAGTGAGGGTGTTGAAGTTGGTGAAGAAGCCTTGTGGTAATTCTAAATACCACTTCACGATGGAACCTGTGAGGGTTCGCTGAAAAAGGTGTAAAAAAATAGAGTCATCCATCAAGGAGTTGGATGAGCACCAAAGGTGAAAAGTCATTACATGATTGTTCGGGTCCTCTCTCGGTTTACCATCGAATTTAGGGATGTCATATGGTAGTTTGGCCGGTATGGTGGGCCATTGAGGAGAGTGACGGATCGAATCGTTTAAAATTCTAGATAGATTAGGGAGGTCCAGGGTGGCTAAGAAGGGTAACTATCTATTCACATGTGGGTACTAGTGACTTTGGGGAGGGAGTCCCGTCGGTAGACCGATGGAACCATAAGAAGTTTTCATATAACGCGAAGATCCAGGAAGATTCGATTGTTGGTGTGGAGGCAAGTAATTGATATGGTTGTATTGGTTGGGGTTGTTCCCTTGAATAGGGGCATGGGGTTGAGCGTTCGAGCCCCAAATAGGATTGGATGTACCTGGATATGGTTGGCCTATACTAGGGGGTATGAAGGAGCTAGCTTGAGTTTGTTTCCCCCCAATCGAGTGAGGATTATGTTGAATAAGATAATTCCAATATTGGGCCAAGGATGGAGGTATGTTTTTTCCATAGGGTGGGGTTGGTGGGGGTTTCCCTCCAATCGGGGGTTGCATCCCAATTGGGATTTGTCCTACAAAAGGGGATTGAGTTTGGCCTTCTTGATGAAATTGTCCACCGACAGGAATCTAGTAATTAGGTGTGAAAGATAGGATGGTACCACTAGGATCGGTGTCTCCGATAGAGAATGGAAGAGGTCCTATGAAAGGGGGTCGAGGAAGTGTCGGGAAAAAACCGGGAACGAGATGGTGCCCAGAAGGAGTGGAAATGCCAGGAATCTTAGATGAGATTTATGTAGGAGTGGGAATAGAATCATTCAACGCATGATATCTGGGCGGAAGGGTTGGGGGGAATCTAGGTGAAAGCGGCGTGCCAATGGGAGCTTAGCTAGCCATTGTAGTCCTAGTGTGAGGACTCATAGTATCTGGGACCATTGTGTAATGGACCATTTGTAGGGGGATAGTCAAGATGTGGTCAGATGGTGGGGCGTTTGTACCAGGAAATAATATGCAATAGTAAAAGGTATCACGTCTGGATTAGATGTTTTAGGCAGCTCACGTGTGACAATGATATCAATGCCTGCTCCTGAGCCAAAGAGATCCCTTCTAAAAGTGCCAGTAGTCCAAAAAGGATCTTGACCCTCAAGTCCTGTAAAAGGTCTGGTTGGCAATCCAGAAGACTGAACAAATATTTGTCTGGAAGAATTCACTCAAACAATACATCTCTCAGAGTCGGGAGGAAGTCAGAAGTCCTCTCGAGAATTGGTAATTCAGAATCGTTCTAAAGAGTTAGTTATTTCCACTTGTGGAGTGGCAACATCTTGGACTTCACTCTGTTGAGGAGATCCCTTCGGTGAGTTGGTAGGCAAGGGTTGAGAACCTTCTAGATCTTCTGGGGGTAGGCCTTGCATTCTACGTGAATGACGTGGAGGGTCAATTGTGATCAATTCAGAATATTACGAAAGAAATTATATGGCCAACTTGGGTAAACAAACAACACGTGTTAGTAAAATCTAGGAAGCAAAACCAAGTAAACAAGACCTTCCAATTCTGAAGTCACGAGTTGGTGATGAAATCCAATGTCATGATGATGAGACAAGGGGTTGGGCGAGGGTGGAAAAGTTATGTTGACAACCTTCTTAAAGGACTTACACCCTAGTGCAAGCTCACACACACAATTGTGGGTATACCCTCCAAGGAGCCCGAGTGAGTCTGGCCAATGTTGATTCTGGGTACCGTGAAGACTTACCCCTTCACAGTCACCTTGTATAAGACCCTAAGAATATAGGCTACTAAGGTTACCACAAACAACAACAATGCCTAGGGAAACAATCGACAGTCCGATCCACACGCAAGGGCAGGGTATCTAGCCCGAAATCAACTTGAGAGGCTTCCACTCATCATTGTGGGTATACCTTCAAGTGACCCCCGTAATACGTGCAATATCTACACCAAGATCAACAAAGCAGGGTGAGTAACTCTATCAATCTCAATGTGACCTCAGGTTTGACCCTCATGTGAGAAGGGCTTCCCAGGACAAAATGATGCAAATGGAATTTGACACTCCTTATCACAAGATGCTATTGTGTGTTTTGTTCTTTGGAGAGTGTGTCTCACTACCTATTCCAAAGCTCTAGCCTAGCTAATGTTGGTGTAAAAGAGCACTAGAAAAAGTTACTAGTTGAATTTTAAAGTTGCGCAATATTATTAAAGGCTGTTGTTACGCAAAAAGGAGATGGAAATGAAACTGATGTTGTGTGAGACTCTGACCCAACAATTGATAAATAAGGATGAATGATACAAATTTTTGTTCAATGAATCCTATTTATACAAGGGATAGAGGAGTTTTCTGGAACAATGTGAACTACGATGTATGATCTTCTCTGAAATTTAATATCAAACAATCATGAACATGCAAATTCCCTATTCATTGTCTTTCAATACTTGAATGCCAATATTTTTTGAATAAAAGGTTGCTTGAAAAAAAAAAAAAAGTCTTTAATTTTTTATTAGAAACCAAGCAACAGGGATGGAACTAAGAAAAAGTAAGCAACCAACGAAAATGAAATACTCAACAAACACCCAAATCGATCTTTCAATGAAGATAAAAATAACAAACTGACAAGACCAGTCTCTTCAAATGCACATGGGTGACTATTTTCCAAGTAATAAGCAATCGAAAAGGACAATTAATCTCAACTTTTAATCCAATCAAAGGCTCCTGATCAAACAAGCACTCAAATTTCAGAATCGAAGATTATACCCTTGTTAAGAAAATATCAAGAGGTAAAAGTTGCGAAAAAATGATCAAGAAGATTTTTCGATTTCTGAAAACTAATCATTCACGATATTTGAAGTCAAGAAACAGTCAATCATTGGCCAGAGAAGTTCTTCCCAGACATACAAACAAATTTGGGCATCTGAAGACACAAAAAGACTTAATCCAAAAATTTTACAAGTGAGTTCGCAGTTTGGCAGTGGGGTATAGTGCGAGAATTAAGGATTCTCGCAGACTAGACACAGGCAGGTTGCTAGAAGTTCACACTGAACTGAACACTAGGGTGTGAACTTTAGTGATTCTTGCAGACTACAGAAAGGTGCAGTGTGAGAAGGTTTGTAATCAAGAAAATTTTAGAAAAAGGATAGAACTTTTGAGGGAACTTCTGGATCCAGGGAGTTTGTAAGGATCTCCACAAGACTCAGATATTGATTGGGAATGAAAAAGGGTAGGTCAAGAGAAAATGGCCAGGTAAAAACCACCAAAATGGGTTGTATCCCCAATGGAGTCACCAATTTTGTTACTAGATAAATCGGTAGGTGTGGACACTAACAGATCTCTCTAGATCCACCTAGATCTAGAACAAAACAAGACAGGACATGAATCTTTCTCTAAGTTGCAGTCATTGAACCTACAACCCAGAAGGAATGAGTGACATACCTTTATATCGCTTCCTGAGGTCTCTATTGTCCCTGCTTCACTCTGGTGCTCTTGTGAAATCAGGTCCAAGAACCAACCAAAGTGAAGATGGGAAAGTATATTCAATGTCAACCTATGCATATGATCAAGGAGTTATGCAATAAAATAAGAGTGATTTTATGGGAAAGGGACATGTTGCTGTATTATATTAAATAAAAGTAGAAGATACAACCAGATCGCCTTGATGTCACAAGATTCCTTTCAGTGATCCTTGGTTTCAACACAAACACTTGCTCTACATTTGCATGAATAAGATCCAGTACAACTTGATGGAGCAAATAGAGCCTTCAAGATTCTGTCCAAACAAAGTTCTTCACACAATTCTTTCACTAGTTCTTCATTCAATCTTGCTTAACATTTTCCATGAGAAACCTTTCAATATATAGGATAAGGAGAGATGGTTAAATGGATGAGGATGATACCACTAAATCTAAGAAGTCAGTAGGATGCCAACCATGCGAATGGCAACTCATTTTCTAGAAGATTCCCTTCTAGAACCTTCGTGACCTCTTCTCTTTTCCAAGCTTTAAAACGGGTTCACACCCTACCTATAGAGCAGACTGTGAACAATTCACACCCTAATTATGGGTTTCCTGCGCTAATGAAGGACTTTCACACCCTATAACATAGGCATCTTGTGAACTCATCTTAAAAATATGCTTTTTGGAAGAAGACAACAGTCACTTTTCTCAGGCAAAAATTCATTGTGAGAGCCTGAATACATCATTGTAAAGACATCACCAAAGTGACCAAAGTAATGTGTAACAGTTGGGTGAATTCATATGATTAAGAAACCTAGATGGCTCAGATGTAAGCCCAAATTCCTTTGCAGGACTTGCAAAGGAAATCACCTTACTTGTTTGTGTCCTGCTACTATTGGGATACCATAAGTGTGGTTATCACATTAGGGCCCTTCGAGTTCTGAGGCATCTGTGGTTTCCCCACACCCTATTTCTTTGTTGATTGACATGACAGTCATGTCAATACAATCCTTTCCTGACCACACCCCCATCATCGAGGGTGATGTGTCTCATGTTCCCGTTATCACGCATCCTATTCAACCTAGAGTTGAAGAAGTGGTCGTACCAGTGAAACCTATGGTCAATCCAACTCTCCTTTTGAAGGGTGACGCATCCTTCAACCATGTCATTAGAATTTCTGATACTGTACATTCTGAAAAACAGAGATTCTTAGTCTCCCTGAGTACTCTCCCTCCAAGTCCTGGAGAAGTTCCCTTTGATTAGGATGGTCTTGTGGGGTATCTAATGCCTCCACCTATGTCCTTTCAAGTAAGAGACATTATCTGATATATCATGGAGATGGTAACCTCCACTATCACTTTATCCTCTTCGACTTGGAGAGCTTTGGGTTTTCCCAAACTTATGTTGGCTATTCGTAAGATACTGACATTTCACAGAATTCCAGCATGGGATCCTTTGCCTCACCTGTGACATGCCACCTAGAAACTCCCAAGCGAGTATAATTTAATCTCTTTTCCAACTCGTCTAAAAAGTGAAAAGATTTCTGAGTGAATTTGTCCCTTTCACACTTGTTAAATTGGACTTGAAAGGTCGTGAGTCTTAGTTAAGCTCTTTTCCAAATCATTTTCAAAAAGAGAAAATATTGCCAAGTGAACTTGTCTCTTTCACACTCATAAATTGGATTTGAAAGGACGTTTAGTTGGTACAAGTTTATCATTTTTTCAAACCAAGTAGACTAAGATTATGAAAAATGACATTTTTTGGCATTAAGTTGTGATTGCATCTCATGCCCTTGCTTGCAGTATTGAGCCTATAGATGGTTCTCTCTTTGCATTACAAACTATTTGCGTCAGCAGTTTTGCACCCTCAACCAAGCAGAGCCTCATTTATATCCTTTGCAACTTGACACCCTATACCTAGGAGGGAACATTCCCTCAAGTGTCCATCTCCTGCATGCACCTCCTTTCATTGAGCATAGATATATTCCACTGTTGGAACTAGTTTTTCTTACTTGAGAGACTTGTTTCCTCCTCTATATCATAGAATTCATTTGACTGTGAAAAACCAAAAAAACATGGGCGGGAAGGGAGTATTATCTTATATTGACAGCAGTCGTGTCGCCTTTGAACAAAGAAAAAAATTGTTGAGTCCACATGTCATCATAATTTTGGTTTTAGCATAGACTTAGGAAGCTGAGCTCATTATAGAGAGTTTACTCCCCCGACTGGTTACTCTTCTAGTCCCTATGGATATTTTGATTGATGCCTCCTGCATCTCATGGTTTCATCATAGAGTCTATTTTGCTAGAGTCTTCCATATGTCTCAGGCTCTTGTTCAAAGGATGTCTATCAACCTGTGTTTGTCATTCCTCAGAACACTTGACTTTGCATGTCGGCCATACCCTTAGTTTGTCTCAGAATCACATGAAGTTGTAGACCTATTATGCACCCTGGTCCTACTTTCCTCATTGGTAGGCAACCTTTAATCCACCAGTCAACATTTCATCATTGATCATTGACTGGGTGGTTTCCCTTATGTTCGATGAAAAGACATATATTCACACATTGGGATTCATGCAGTGTCTTGGATGTCATTAGCCTTATTGGTGGTTTTCTCTCCTTTGTCAACAATTTTCCTCATTGAATTCTATTCAGAGGGTATTTTTTGTGTAACTCTTACACTTGGCACATGCGAAATACGTACAGGGTATTTGGTTCATGAACATTTTCTTCGTCTGATTTCCTCCAAATCATCAAGATCCTACTTTGTACCTCATGCTGAATGATGAGAGATTCCTTAATGATCTCCTTTCAGTGGGTCTCCTTCCATCGACTTCAACTCATCTATTCTAGAAACGAGACCTAGAGTCCTATGAGTACCTAGAGGCTTGCAGTTATTAGTGGCAGGTTCTCTCGCCATCGATAGTTAGGAATACATCAATGTATCATGATCGATGGATTCTTCAAGTGTTCAACCTCGACTCCTTTATTCACACTTGTAAGAATGTACTCAGTTCCTTGATACCTACTTTCATTATCAATAGGTTGTCTCGTGTTTTTTAACAGTACACCTCAATGACCAGTAATCAAACGAAGTCTCATTGTGTTCAACCTCAACTCCTTTATTCACATGATGTAGACTTTCACCTTTGGCATATTGTGTAGAATATTTGAAGACATTAGTATGTAGCTGCATCTTTCCTGAGTTATTGCTTCCTTTTCATTGGACCATTACCTGTGTGACTTCAGTGATCATGGGAGATCAGATTGTACTCCATTGTATACATATATCTTCATATTGATTTTGAGACTGGTTCTACTGAGCCTTGTTCGTGACTATGACAACCTTTGGCATGAAACCGCATTTTTATTTCCCTATTCATGGCCATGGACAGGTGTTTGGTATATTTTCACATGGATCTGCAGTGTAATTCAAATTAGCATCCATGTATGCAAAGTCAGTACAGATTGTAATGAGAAACTAGTGTTTCCAGCTGGGCCCCCATTACTCCCCTTTTGGGTTTTTATAAAGTATTTTGGCCATTGCAGATACTCCTCTAACCTCACACATTAGGGGGCATTAGCAATATTTTCCTCACCCCATGCAATCTTTCACATAAGGCCTTTTTCCATTTCCCTATGCAGACTTAAAATCCATTTTTGCAAATCCTAGAGCTAAAAATACAATTTTCCACATATACGCACTTTGCCTACTATACAACATGTGTATACACAAGTTGCACCACTACAACCCATGTACATCGGGAAATGTGCCCAAAATTGAAAAATAGTGTCGGGTTTTCATGTCACGTCACAAGATCAATGATCCTTGGCCTTCCATATACTGGAAACATTACGACTCGACCCTTCAGTTCCACTTGAAGGCTATAAATGGGACAAATATGAGTTATGGAAAGGAGGAGAAAGAATTCAACTTTGAGAGCAAAGTTACTTTGGAGGAATTATTCACTTCACATTGATTCTGCATTCATTTGTCCTTTAAGTCTAAACACATTGTTCAACCCCTAAGTTCTTCCCTTACTGATTGAGAACTTCATTGTCTCTCTTACATGAGATTTCCTTTGGTGGAGGATTGAAGTGATGGAGTCCTAGTTGGAAGGAAATTAGTTTCTCAGTTCTGAACTATGCCGACATGGAAGTCTGTAACCTATTCACTTCTAATGATTATATCTTAATAGAAATACTCTTTTCTCGTCCAATTAATATCTTGCAAGTATTTGAATTATTATTCCATGGGAATATTTTTTATGAATGTTGATGGATTATGCTATTGAATGTGATAACATCATATATTATCACCATATGCTTGCGTTGCTTGGCTTTTGAGGACTAGTTGCAGGTATATTTCTTTGGGTCAAGTGCTCAATGGTGGACTTCATCAAACGGCTGGATGAGGTAGGTATTTTATCTTGTCTCGCTAGCATATTTTTTTATATAGCATACTTGAGAATAAAGTTGATTTCTGTAGTCATTTCCGTCTATTATGGTTTACCCATAGCCATAGAGAGATTTTCCTTGTAACATCTTGTAGGACCTCTATTCCATTATTTTTTCCTAAAATAAAATTTATGTCTTCTTCTCCTTTATAGGTGAGATTCAGATTTGGTAATTTCAATAATGTTTTTAAGATTGACGGCGCCAATGAAACAAGAGAATAGTTCTGCATTGGAATCATCCTTCTGATATGAAATTTTTTATCTATGCACCAGATGACTACTTATTTATAGTCGAAAACTTCACAAACACAACCAGTATGAGCTAGTCCCAAGGTCCAAATTTTATTATTATATTTTTCTAGTGATTTTTCATAATACCAATAAGATCTTGACGAGTGATAATTATGGTCTTCTCTGGCAAACAGATTTAAAGTATCTCCACATAATGTTTTTTTTTCTCTCAACCATATTCACCAGGTTGATGAACTTCCTTGTATCACTAATTAGAAAAATGGTAAGATAATAATACTTAAATTCTATTTTGATGGATGAATATAATAATTAAATGTATTTTCCTCGAGAAATATGTCATTTAATAATGACCTTTTCAGAATTCAATTTAGCAGTTGATTCCATAGAATCAATATTAAATATAACTCGAGAAGTGTGAAAAAAATATGACACATCATGGTGGGGAGTCGGAGATGGAAGACAAATTTAAATGAGACTGCGAGTCTGCAATTCTATGAAATTGTTAAGTATTGGTATTTATCAATAAGACTTGTATGGATGGATTGGTAAAGAAATATGAGTTTGTGAGTCTACAAGTCCAAGAAAAGAGAAAAATAAGCTAAGTATTGGAAGCGGGCTTGTGAAAGAATAAAATATGCATCCATGAGTCTGCCACCCATGAAATCGCTAAGATATAGGAAAGTGGCTAAGTATGCTACAATATGTAGGCCACGAAAAAGAGAAGTGTGTATTATATGACACATATATCTTGTGGGATCTTAAAAATTTGAAGTATCGAAGAGTGAAAGAAAAGAAAGGAAATGTATGGGGTTCAACAAATAGCTCCAACTAGGATGATTACCCTTTGCGGGTTATCAATAATCTAGATGCCTTAATTTTGGGAAATGAATTCAGGAAGATGAGAATATACAAAACAAATAAATCAAATTATGTACAATCAAGAAGAACTTTGATCAAGAGAAAAAAAAATTAAGGTCTTTCCCATTCACTGGAAACATTAGTGTTGTCACTTTCATATCTTTAAGCATGTAATAATTATATCCCAAAATGTTTGTAATGATGTAAGGACCAATCCATAATGACTCAGACTTTGTGTGCATGGAGGATTTCTCTTTAGCTTTATTCCAGAGTAATACCAATTCCTCTTTCTGAAAGTTTTTCACTATTGTACTTTGATCAAAATATATTTTGACACTTTGTTGTCTTTGATCCATTTTATGCAATGCCTCGTTTCCTTGTTCATCTAGTCTAATGAGTTGATTATACATTTTTTGTAATGGTGAGACTTCTTCCAAATACTTAATATTTATTGTATATGATAATGAATTTATTTCTAAATTGATTGGAATTCTTGCCTCTTTTCCATGCACCAGATTATATAGATATGTCCCAATGCTACCCTTTGGTGTCAACCTGCTTGCCTATAATGCATCTGTTAATTTTAAATGCCAATTCTTCTTATTTTTATCAATAGTCTTTTTGAGGATTTGAATTAAATTTTTGTTTGTGGATTCAACCAACCCATTTCCTTGAGGATAATAATTAGATGATTACCCCATTAAAATGCCAAATTCTCCGCAGAACTTTGAAAATTTTGATCCAACGAAAATTGATCCATTATCTATGATAAATTTTTCAAGAACTATGAACATCAATAAAATATTATCCCTCAAAAACTTTATAAGTTCATCTGAATCAACTTTCTTTAATTCTACTGCTTCTTTCCATTTCATGAAATAATCTGTAGTAGTAAGGATATATGAATGGACATCACTTTATTTTGGTTTTATTTGTCCAACAACATCAAATCCCCATTGTGCAGAGGGATATTCAATAGATATAGGATATAAAGGCATTGCATCTCTTTTCATCGTCCCTGAAAATTTCTGACAAGATAAGAACTTTCTTATTTTTGTATATGAATATTTGAAAATTGTTGGCCAATAATAACCTACCCTTAGTATCTTATGTGCAGTAGTTGTTGGTGTGAAATGGCCTCCACAAACCCCTTCATGAAATCATTTAATTAATTCTTGAGCTTTTATCTCATCCACACATCTTAACAATATTCCATCAAAGTTTCTTCGAAACAAAACTTGAGCAACTAGTACATATTGGGTTGATTTCATTTTCAGAGTCCTCCTCTCTTTTGATGACATTCTATTTGGAAACTGCCCAAATTTTAAATAAAAAATAATATCTTTATACTAATCATAATTTTATGTTGATCCTCCTATTGTAATTGACACATAACCATCTAATGAATAATTTCCAGCAATAATATTACAAAGTCTCTGCCCCTTTTCCTTCTCTTAATTGATGATTAAGGAGAATTCTTACTGGAGAAGAAGATACATATGATATGAAATGAGATGATAAAATATAAGTCCTGAAGTGAACTACTGCCTTTACTAATGACAGTTCTTTCTTTTCTATATTTGAATATTTCAATTTGTAATCATGCATAATTTTTCTCATGAAGCTTATAGGGATTTCTTCTCCTTTATTATTTCTTTATGTTAAAATTGAGAAAATAATTTCTTCTGAAGAAAAAGAGTATATGATAAAATATTTATTAAAATATGGACTTATTAATAATGGAGTAGTTGAGATGGAATGTTTGATGTTATTGAAGTCCCTTTTAATATCATCAGTCGAGTTGAATCTTTGGTCCTTTTTTAGCAATTGATTTATCAATTTTACTATTCTTGCATAATTTGGCACAAATCTTCTCACAAAATTAATTTTACCAAAAAATGATTGGACTCCCTTCTTTGAATTTGGTGGATTCAATTCATTGATTTCTTTTATTCTTTTAGGATCTATTTAAATCCCTTCCTTGCTAACTATATGTCCCAATAGTTTTCCTTTAGAAACAAGAAATACACACTTCTTCATATTTAAAGATATTCCAAATTTTCTACATCTTTCAAACACTTCTCTTAAATGATCAATGTGATTTTCTCTTATTTTGGAATATACAGTAAGATCATCCTAGTAGTTAACAATAAATTTACCAATAAAATCTTGGAAAGCATGATCCATGGCCCTCTGGAAAGTTGCTCCAACATTCTTTAATCCAAAAGGAATTCAAACATATGCATATGTATCCCATGGTGTTATAAATGTAGTTTTTAGTCTATCCTCCTTTGCAATGAGAACCAAATTGTAACCCAAAAATCCATCTAGCTTAGACATGAGAGTTTTACTAGTTACTTGTTGTAGTAACATTTCCATATTGGGAAAAGGATAGTTGTCTTTTATACTTGCTTTATTTATATCTCTCAAATCAATGCATAATAAAATTTCTACTCTTGTCTTTCTTACAACCACTGGATAAGATAACCATTCTGAATGTCTAATTGGAAAAATTATCCTAAACTTTTTTAACTTTTCAAGTTCTATTTTAACTAGAGGCTTTAACTTTGGATTATTATTCTCAACTATTGTTTAAATTTATTTGTACCTTCTTTTAGATGCATGACATGTTGAAAAATTATTTTATCATATGCTTTAAGATCATCATAATTCCATGCAAAAAAATCAAAGTACTCTCTAAATAAAGCAAAATATTGATCAATTTCTTTTGGTGTACAATTGATCCCAAGATTTACATATTTAGGAGAACTCAAAGTACCAATGGTTATTTTTTGGGTTTGTTGTATTTTGTGCACAGATTCTTCTAATTTCAGTTTTTTGGTCTGATCATTTTGAGAAAACAAATATTCAAACTTAATACAATTATTTGGAATTGATTGCATGATTTCTTCAACTTCTCCTGAATTGGAAAAAAAATCATTCAACTCTTCATCATTCTCGAATACTTGAAGGTATTCCTAATTATCAGGAACAAAGGGCCTAAAAATTAATTTTACCTGAAATGTATTCTTATTCTGAAAATCGTCTGGATTGAACAATGATGTATAAACAGCCAAATAATCTACCTTTTGATTCCTTTCTCTTGTGATGAAAGATAAATTGAATGAACTAAATGATTCCATCAACTCATTTAATATTTTTGCATACATTGTTATCCTTTCTTTTTTGATTTTTTACTTTTGAGTAACATGATTTATAACTAGCCCATAATTACTAGTTATCATCAAATGTTCAATTTTCATCTCCAAAGACAATATCATCCCTTAGACTAGTGCCTCATATTTAGCTTCATTGTTTTTGTAGGTAAATTTTGTCTTGATATCATGTAGATATACAATTTTATTAGGGCTTGTTGGCATAGGGGCAGACCCAGGGTTCAATGCTTCAGCAACGCACCAACAAAACCTTAACTACTGGCCCTTTCAACATCACCTGCGAAGCAGATGAAGTCTCACCCGAGGTAGAGGTAGGGGGGGTTGAAGGACTCAAGTGTATACAACCAATATGGGACATAGATCTATGATTACGATACTTAATAGAGCACTTATCCAACAAAATGCATTAGTTCTAGAATCTCATTCACGTCGCAAATCAAACCCTTAATATAGACCAATGCAGTAAAGATAAAGATCAAGTACTTCATGTCACTTAGCACATAGCATTAGATCAGATCTAGAATTCATTCACATCATTAAGCACTAAGATATACCATCATGTTCATTCATTACACATAACATCAAAAACACTAATAAAATAATCACATAAACAACATCGCACAATGAATATCAAGACACGGGATATACGTTGTTCACCCCAGTGTGGGGCTACGTCCACCAACTTCTTCTTCTTATTATTTATTAGTCTTGGATCTCCTTTCATTCATCTACTCATGTGCACAAAGCCACATATCCCAACTCCACAGTGGACAGGTGATCTGCGCACCGTGCACTAGATCCACCTTCCTAGAAATCAAGTCAAGGCACAGATCCAACTCCTCAATAGCACAAAGCACTTACACTTCTTGCATTAAGCAAAATTCAATCTATCATGCACATAGCCACTAGTAGTCAAGCACTAAACTGATCAGATCTACTTCTTACATCACTTATCTACTTTATTATACAATTATAAACAGGCCTAAACATGGGTAAACCCATGGGCCGACATCCCATAACTTGTTACATAAACCCTAAAAAACCTTTTCTTGGTCCACAAGCCCAAAACACAAGTGATATCCCGTGATCTTCACTCCGCTTGGGAGCTCCATCTTCAACCAGCCTGTTGAAGTGCCAAAAGTGGTCAAACATGACCAATGTTTCCTCAAAACTTGGTCAAGGGACAAAAAGCCCCCAACACTCACCTGTGACTCATCCTGAGTCACTCATATATGGGAAGGGATGCTTCGAAGGACTTGAGCTTATATCGAGCTACCTCGACTCCCTTCTTCACTAGAGCTTCCTGCTTGGTGAACTCCTAAATCACTTGCTCAATAATAGGCCCTTCCAGGTGTTGTTCCACTATCGCAACTACTTGGTCTAGCTGTGAGCCTTGGCATTCAATCTCTTAAAAAATCATGCAGGATTTGTCCTGCACTGGCTGGAGTCTCTGTGTCACCTCCATGATTTTTCTCTAGATGGTAGTAAACTACTGCTAGATTGCACATTGTTCCTGTGATCGCTTCATTTTCTTGACTGCAGTAAGAATCTTCATCTGTGCTTGCATGGTGGACGCCTACTGCTTCACCTCATGGAGTTGTGCTTCCAGTTTCTTTAGCTCTAGGTCTTCTGCAAGGTGCTCATAGTTCTACAAACTTTGATCACTCAATTTCTTACACTCTGAGATGAGTGCCATGATTCTTTCTACTGCGATCCTGGTAGCTTCCTCCCTTTGGTCATGCACTTCTTGCATAGTGGTCGACACTGCTTGGATTTTAAGCTCCATTACTCTTTCTTGAAGTTGTTGAATAGCTTCGGCGAGCTTCCCCACTTGCATCTCAGTTGAATCCGGTTCCTCCTATGCCAAGCCCAACACAGAGCGAAGTGATTTATCCACTGCCTCTTTGATCACAATCTTCTTTGCGAGCAGCTGGTCGTTTTCTTTCTGTATCTTCGCTTTGACCTCCTCGAACATCAACCTGACTTCATCCTTCTCCTACTACGCAACTTGAAGTTTCTCTAAGACCTTCTCCTTTTCTTGCTTCGTGGATTATTTATTCTACTCCTTTTCTTCTTTGGCTCAATGAATTCAAGCCTTTGTTGCATCTGCTAATGTTCGTAATTTGCTAGGCTCATCCCCCAATTCTACAATTTCTGCTAAAGAAGGTGCAGTAGGTACTGCGTGGCTCGAATAGATGGATTGTTGTATGTCCCTGAGATCCTTCTCTATTCTTTCATACAATGTTTATTTCTTTTCTTCATGTCTCTACAGGATATCTTCTGAGGCATCCTCCATGGTTGCGATGATGAGATCGACATCATTCACTATGAGCACATTCTTTGACTGAGGCTTATTGGCTCGGGTCTTCTTTCTTGCTAAGGGTTTCTATGGGGAAACCTTCCTTTTCTTCGATGTTCTAACCTCTATAAGGGGATCCTTCAGTGGTGTAACTTTGCCTTTGTCTTGTTTTTCTCCTTCTTCCCCTCCTTCTTATTGGTTCACTTCATCTCCTCCTTGTCCTATATGTGAGTCTGGCCTACTTTCCTCTGAGTCTTTGTCCTCCTCATCGGTTTCTATGCTCTGCATTTCCTCCTTTTTCTTCTTTTTCTTCGTGCTAGTCTGTCCATCATGTTCGACCCGGGTGACCAATGGAATTCTGATGATGTTGGGGTCATATATTTCTGCATCTTCAACTGGTACAAGGAACTACGTTGTCCATTCCTTAGTGATCTATTCTATGTCTTCATCGATCAACTTATAGTAGGACTACAACTCCTCCTTAATTTCATCCCTACGTGCAGTGATGTAAATAAAGTGTCGATCTGCGTGGAACTTCGCTAACGGCCTATACTGATGCAAAGTGTTTGGGGTCATTAGTGGAAATGATTCAATGGCATGCTTCAGCTTTAAGTAGTAAGAATGGAACACCACGTTCGATTTCCATTGCTTCGCCATATCGTTTGTATACCACAAGGTGGAGAACATTGCGGCCAACAGCTCCGATGGCTCAACTTCCGAGAAGGCTTCTCCTTCTAGCATTTGTCGAGCGAAAAATGCAATCAATATCAGTATCCAACTAAAATGAAACTCATATCCCTAATCTTGCACTTCACGACAGTCCTTCTCCAACTTGTTGACGAGGTAACTCACCCAGTTCATTTGCATGCCTTCTACGCACTTCCCCGTGAGGTCTACTACAAATCCTGTGACCTGTGTTGGGTGGTTATTTTTGATGAGATTACCAACTATAAGCTGACAATATAGGTGCACTGTTCCATCTTGGATGGAGGCTAACTTGTAGCCTCACTTTCCCTTATCTACATCTCCATAGTCTTCCTTTATACATTATTCCATGGAGTGATATGAAGTCTTCTCTAGGTATAATTGGTGAGGGTTCGGTCCCTACATACTCAGTCCTATGGTGAGGTAGATCAATGCCAGATCCATAGTGACATTCTTTTTGATCCAAAGATACCCTCCATGGTAGCACGACAGGAGGATTTTAACAAAAGCGTTAACCTCCTGATGTCGAACGAAGTGGGGAATATTAATTACATTCAAGATCGTTGACTGTGAGAGATCCTTTATCCATGGCTGGGAGACTATGGGAAACTTCTTCCTAGTTGTATTCATCAAATACCTATGAGGTGCGATCATTGCATAGTTTTTCCTATCTCCGAGGTTGAATTTGTTGTTCTTCAACACTGGGATATGTCCTAACTGAGGTCCAACTACGCGTATCTCCTTCAATATGTACACGGTGATTAGTGTGTACTTGAAATCTCGTGGGATGTTGTCACAGTTAACCGCGCCATCCAAAGGTGGGATGTAGTTTGGGAATACCGACAAGATTTTCTTCGTGTTATCCAGATCGTCATGGTGCTTTCTTCGCTTCTCAGCAGTGCGACCAGAATGTCATCCAGTTGATGGGGATGCTTACAATCCTCCAGTTGACAATACATGTATTCCCATAGACATGACTCTCTCAGTCATTGGGTCTACAAGTATTTCCTTCACAGACTTTTCTACTACGCTACATTCGCCTGACATTCACATTCGTAATCAAATAACTCGGGTAGGCGAAAAGGCAAGAAAGATACTCAAATGGATGGCAAGGTCTAGAAAGCACAACGCGATGTGCAATCAGTTCTCTATTAGCTCGAATATATTGGTTTGAAAAAAGTGGTCCTGACGCAGTGTTCGACAGATTAAATAAGCACCATCATAACTGATTTCTTCAATGGGTAGGAATTCCTTAATCAATATGAATCCATTCGTTATGGTGCGGTCTCAACAGTCTAATGGCGATATTTTTGGCAATAACTGCATTTATAGCCGTTCTAGAGCATCATTCTAATGGTCGGGGCACCTCCAACGGTCATATATCTTTGCCATGGTGAAGTCCCATTCTACGTTTTTCTTCTATTTCGGTGGGGTTCAAGTTCTGCAAATATGTCTCCTACGAAGTCTTTTCTACAACTTCCCATAGTTTCTCTAACTTGGATTTCTTTTTAATGATCTTCCTTGCTTTCTTTCCTGTGATCTGATTCTTTGGATTCCTCTTTTTATTCTTATCCGTTCTGAGTGTAGTGACTTCGCGCTACTGATGTTCTTTCAAAGGGTTCAGAGATAATACATCTTTTCTTTCTAGGTCCTGGGTGGACATACTTTCTTCCTGCATGGATAGGTCCTTTAAACCTTCTTGCACTCCTTCAAAGTTCATAGCTACTTCTCTTTCATTATGTTTCTTCGACTCAACTCCTCCTTCTTTTATCAGTCGATCTATTCTTTGAGCTATGAAATCCCCTAGTTCTTGTGTTTTATTTTCTATAGCTTCCTCTTCTGCTTGCCTTTTGATCCAATCTTTCTTGATCCAAGTCTTTCCTAATAAAAGAGGGAGAGGGGCATTGTTCTCAACAAACCTAATAACTTCAAAGTCCTCTTATGTTGGTGTTTCATGAGAAATCATAGGTATATTAGTAACTATTCCACATAGGGTTATCATCTTTCCTTTAAACAAGCCTATCCTTCGCAATGAAGGTATCATAGCATGCTTTCCCAAAATTTCCCAAGTGTTTTCTGGCATAATATTCACATGTGTTTCTTCATCCAATACATAGTCTATGTCGTAGTATTCTATCCTTGTAACTATGCGTTTTTTTTCTGTCAAGATATTTGGTAAACTAATGTCTTTGTGATCATCCATTTCTTCTTTTAACTGTATTAACATAGTCTCTGACTCTTTTTTTGTATGATTCTTTAACATATCCTTAGTTTCTTGACCTTATTTATAGTCTTCTTGTCCTATGTTCATATTTTCAACTTTAGCAATCATTCTTGGGAAATCCTCAACCTCATGACCAATGGATTTACAACAAAGACGAATAGGACCTGTACCAGGGAATTCCTTAGCAAGATGTCTTAGTCTTCTACAATTATAACATAGTGTCAATCCTCTGTTTATTTTAAAAAATCCATAGACTCTCCTGTACTACGCATTGGGATCACATTGCTATACTTGCAATCTACAAAAAATATTTATTGGTTCCTGCATCTGTTGGAAGATTGGTTGTTGTCATTGATGTCAACCCTAGTCATGGGTTTTGGACCATAAGATTGATGAAGTTATTTGGACATGAAGGAAAATGCACATGAAGATACAACACCCATGGATGGATAGTATACATCATTCTGTTTCCGGTGGTATGTGGCACGTCACGTGGATCCTCATGGTTGAGGAGAAATGAATTTTTGAAGATGACAAAGTGAATTATACATGTAGGCCCTGAAGATAATTAAAGAAAAGAATTACAAAATAAGAAAGTGTCAGGTCGGACCTAATGTTAAAAGGAAGTGACATAAATGGTATAAATAAACATCATTATACATTCATTTGATACAAGTCGAATTTCAGAGGGAATAAGAAGAAAAATAAGGCCGTATTTCAAGGGAGGATGAAGTCTTTTGGTGATGTGTTCTAAGGTATGTTATTTTCAGGTCATCTTACCATTTTTGCTATAACTTTTTTTCTAGAACGATTCAGATGGTGAAATCTCTATGTTATTGATAATACATATCAAGGTACCTCTGGTAAAAATTTCAGCTCTTTATTCTCTATAATTATGGAGATACACTCTGTGGAATATAGGGTTTGTGACCAGTCCTGAAACTAGTCAAAAAACAAGTGTTCTGGGTAAAACAGTCATAACTTTTTCATACAGACTCCAAATGCAGTGGGACCACTTCCATAGGAAACACTACAGACTGTATTTTCTTGTGTGCGAGTTTCAGAATCAGATGTTAAATATTGAGCGCGGGGCATGCTGTACAAGTTGGGTCTTCTGAACAGACCAAAATTGAATAAAGTTTTATTATCTCTCATATATTCTTGGGTGGAAGGAAGGGGCAAGGAT
>ML782768.1:637250-657641 GCA_009831015.1 Picea engelmannii | reverse complement strand
TTTCTCATATATTGTGCATGGTGTATTGTGGTGTATTGGTGTAACTCTTATATTATTGTTCATTTCTCATTGGATATAATTGAATGGTTTAAGTATAAGTTGAAAAAGGTTTTTAAATTGTACTTGATACTGATTCACCCCCCCTCTCAGTATCAACAACATCCACTCGTTAGTCCAAAAATTCTTTCTATGCATAGGAATAACATATCTTTCTCTATTTATATCAAATTTATTCAGATCAATTCTTTCTTCTATCTGTGTCCTAACATTCAGATTAGAACTAAATCTATCAAACATACCTAGATTCATACTTTCGAAGAACAAATTTCCACTTATCTTACCTTTACCAGAGCACAAAGATTTAAGATCTTACCTCCTTTCAGATGTGGTTTCTTTCTTAGCACAAATATTCGCAAGTTAAGTAGAATACTACGCACTACAACAATAGATCTACGCACAAAGAGTTCTTTTTTCTTCAGTTCCCAGCAATCATAGTTTCAGGTCTCGACAATGAAACCATTTGTTGGCACAGGAGCAGACCCAGGGTTCAATGCTTCAACAATGCACCAACAAAACCCTAACTATTGACCCTTTCGAAAACACCTGCGAAGTAGATGAAGTCTCACCTGAGGTAAAGGAAAGGGGGGTTGCAGGAATCAAGTGTCTACAACCAAGCTAGGACATAGATCTGTGATTGCAATACTTAACAGAGCACTTAGCCAACAATATGCATTAGTTCTATAATCTCATTCACATCGCAGATCAAACCCTTAATACAGACCAGCATAGTAACAATAAAGATCAAGTACTTCCCATCACTTAACACATAACATTAGATAAGATCTAGCATTCATTCACATAATTAAGCACTAAGCTATACCATCAGATGCATTCATTACACAAAACATCAACAACACTAAGAAAATAATCACATAAACAACATTACACAAAGCATATCAAGACACTGGATGTACGTGGTTCACCCCAGTGTGGGGCTATGTCCACCAAATTCTTCTTATTCTTATTTATTAGTCTTTGATCTCCTTACATTCATCTTCTCCTATGCACAAAGCCACAGAGTCCAAATCCATAGTGGACAGGTGATCTGCGCACCACGCACTAGATCCACCTTCCTCAAAATCAGGTCAAGGCACAAATCCAACTCCTCAATAGCACAGAGGACTTACACTTCTTGCACTAAGCCAAAATCAATCTATCATGCTCATAGCCACTATAGTCATGCACTAAGCCGATTATATCTACCTCTTACATCGCTTAGCTACTTATTTATACAATTACAAATAGGCCTAAACATGGGTAAACCCATGGGATGACATCCCATAACCCATTACATAAACCCTAAAAACCCTTTTCTAAGTCCATGAGCCCGCAAAACAAGTGATATCCCATGATCTCCACTCTGCCTGAGCACTCCATATTCAACCAACCTGTCAAAGTGACAAAAGTGGTCAAACACGACCAATGTTTCCTCAAAACATGGTCAAGGGCCAACAAGGATCTTAAATATAACTCCAACACCATTGCAAGAACTTGAACATGCACCATCAAAAGACATTCTCCAATATCCTTTGAATGAATTATCCTCCTGATTTTATTAGATTTCATCCTGTTCTTGGTCCAGCATGGAATAATTCACCATGTCAGCATCGACATAGCCTTGGATCAATTCATTGTCTTTCCTTTTGAAAGAGAAAGGTTTCCTTGGTTCTCATGGAACTCTCATCATCGTTCCATCCTTATTTGGTAACATCATGCAACTCTCCTCATTCATGATGTACCCCCCTATCATTGCATACCAATCCCTTTTGATAACTACTCCATAAGTTGGAGGAGTATCAACAACTGCAATTGTGAAAACAATTGTAATATGTGGAGTAGCAACAATCCAAGCATATAAATCTTACATTTCTTCATATGTAGGAGATTTTCTCAAGTCTATGGCATAAACACTTTCACCAGTTTCATAATATTTCGTGCAACCCACCCCCAGTGCTTCCATGAATGATAATGGCATGATGTTATTTGTAGCTCATGTATCAACCATGCAATTATGAAGGATAACATCACGATTTTATATTGATATATAGAAAGGTGGTGTTGGAAAGACCGATCACACTGAGAGGGGGGGGGGGTGAATCAGTGTGAGGGATATTTTTACACTTCTCACAAAACTTTAGCTAGCAATCACCATTCAAAATGTCATTACTTATTAATTCCATTCATAATTAGTTTCTTGCATGTAAATATATCTCAATTACATACATTAACAATAAAGAGATATACCATCACAATAAATAACACAAGGACCACCAGATATATGTATAAGTTTCTTTTGTATTACGGACTACAATCCTTGGATTTTATCAGCACCAACTGAAATAGAGCATCAACTCCAAGAGAGCACCAAATCTCAATGAAATACCCAACATGTGTATATTAGCACCAACCAATATATGAGGAATCCAACCCTCAAGTACAAGACCCAACTTGTAGAAAGAAAGAAATCTGTCAAACTGTACCAACAGTCTATACCAATACAAGTGCATCAATTATGCACAACCTGTCACAATAACCTGTCACCTCAACCTATCTCATCAATATCATCATCCAAATATGATCTATAACTCTATAACATACCTGGTGTATGTGATCACTGACCTTCAAACATTCCTTAACTTCAACAACAATACACTAGCATTTTCATCAAACTTTACTTTAGTCTCACATGACTAATTTTAGATTAGTCAATAACCCTAACTTGTAATAATCATAACTTTGTACCTATAATGAATAAAGGTCTGAAAATGGTACACAATATTCTTCAGTGTCTTGTATGCAATTCCTCCAGGTTTCACTACTTGGAACCTCCCAAAAAGGAGTTATAGCAAAAATGGCATACCTTGCTGAATTCTGGCTTCTTCTAGAGAGAAAAATTGTAGATCATTAACCGCATGGAATATTTACTGCATGGATCTTAAAATGATACAAAGCATACTACATACTGTAATATAACCAATATATTTTATCTTACTAAATTTGGATCTGTTATGAAGAAGTTATGACGTTTTTACCCGAAACACATGTTTTAGACTAGTTTCAGAACTAGCCACAAACCCTATTTTCCACGACGTGTAACTCCCAATATACAATGACCCACAAGAGAAAAGTTTTATCATATTTACTTGGATATGTTATCTCAACAGCCTCCAAATTTCACTGTATGAATCATTCTAGAAAAAACGTTATTACAGAAATGGTGAGATGACCTGTAAATAACATACCTTAAAAAGCACCATCAAAAGATTTTATCCTCCCTTGAATTTCGGCCTTCTTTACTTCACCTTCCCTATGAAATTCACCTTAGATGTCCTTTTTTTACCTCAGTCACTTGTAGATATTCAATATTCTCAATGGATACTAGTGGGAGACGCTTTCCCTCTTATTTACACTCTCCAAGTAGCTCCCTCTAGAAGTATCCACTTAATCACTTTCCACAAATAGTAAGTTCTCCACTCCTAGTTGCGACTAACTTTATTATTTAATTAATTTATTTTTCAATCATATTGACTTATCCATGAATAGTAAACTTACCACTTCTTGTTGCAACCACTTTATTATTTAAATAATTTCTCTTTGCAACCACTTTGACTACTTTATTATTTAAATAATTTATCTTTACTCACAAATTCTTGTTGCAACTAACTTTTCTATAATTAGTCAATTCATAACTTGTTTTCCCTTAACTAACTTATTTTTCACTTAGACACTTTGTCCACTTAACCACTTTGTCCACAAATAGTAAACTCTCTAATTTTAGTTGCAACTAAATTATTTTTAATTGTTTTCTTGTTGCAACCACTTAACCCATGACTAACCACTTTGACTAGTCAACTTCTTCTAGGAGCTTCTAGAATAATTTGACTTCTTTGACCTTCTAGAGGCTTCTAGATAACTCATGAGGGTTCTCCAACTTCACATGGAAATAACTCTCTAACTGTGAGGAGTTATGTGATGTTCCACATATCACTGGAAAAAGCATGACATATACTATCGAAATAGAATAGTTTCTCCTATAAATTCACTGATATTCATTACATTATTCATTAATCAAACTTGGGTTCCCTAACCACACTGTTGGGCTACCTCACCATTTGTACATCACAAAGTGTCTTCTTGTGAGGTATTTTACCATAAGGGGACCACTTTGAGAACTTTATCCAAGAGCATCTTCATGTGAGGGATTTCACCATAAGGGGACCACTTTGGAGTTTATCCATTTGTTTATTCCTATCAACCATGACAAGACAATAATGACCAACCTTTACATCATCATGTCTATACATCAATCCATGACAATACATCACTATGACACCACTTGACATATTTGACATCAATTAAATATATGACAACATAGGTCATCAATCAATACATCAATGATACTATGACAAGACATCAACTCATTGAAATCAATGACAACATAAGAAACAATCTTCCCCTTTGGTATTGATGGCAATACCAACATTGATGTCAACACCAATCATTGATGGCAACATGTAGACATGGAATTTCTCTTCATCAATAATCATCTCAATTACATCAATGTGACTATCTCTTCCCTTTGACATCAATGGCAAAGGGTAGTTCTCTCCTTGGGGTTGATCCCCCTACCTGAACTCTCCTTGGGGTTGCTCCCTTTGGCTGGATTCCCTTGAGAATTTTCTAAATAATCTCTCCCCTTTTGAACAAGGGATATCACTCTAATGTAATTTTGAATACATATCGCTCATTATCCCCTTGTGACCATCGTTCCCCTTGGAAACATGCCTTTGTTCTCTCTCTCCAAGCATCTAACTCTCCAATAACATATCTCTTTATCCTGCATCTGATGAATCTCTCCTTCTAGAATCATGGGAAGAAGAATGATTCCCCTTGTGGGTATGTATCCCCTTATCGTTTCTGCAATATGAACAATATTGTACCACTACAATTTGCTTTTGCTGCAAATGCTACTGTTCAACTAGAATATAGATCAACTACTCAAGAATGATCTTCTCTTCCTATGATGATCCTTATACCTTTCCATGCATCAAACTCATGCCATACCATACATCATGAAGAAACATATATGTCAAAAATGAATAAAGAATCATGAAGAAAACATCAACCATGTACATCATGTGCCATATTGTGTGCCAACCATGCACAACACCCATGTACATCAACCATGTACATCAATACCATACAATATACCATAAGATAGTGTATCAACCATATGCCAAGAACATGTGCCAACTATTTACCAACCATATGCCTCTACAAACATGCCAACCATGTGCCTCAAACAAGTTTCATATTAGTCATGATATGCCTCTACCATGAACCAAGTGGGACAACCATGTATCTTAACCATCAATATATCAACCGAGCATCCTAACAAGTGTCTCAACTATATCATCCCATACATCATGTACCAAATCAAGTGCATCAAACATGCACCAAACCTTAAGAATATGTGTTCCCATACATGTATGTCATATCAAACATAAACCATGTTCTAATCACATTGCTAGAAAGTACCTCTAACAATGTACCAAATATGTACCAATCACGCATCAACTATAGTTTCTTATGTCACAGTAGGATCATTCTTTATATTTTGGATATTTCCTTTGAAGAAACCTTCTCCAACTCATTGATTTTCAGTATGACATGTTTTTTGATCTTCATTTCTCCTTGAACTTGAAGCTTCATGATTTGAAATGGTCAAATTATCCATTTGTCTTTGGAATCTTCCAAGGATGATGTCAGGATCAACGCCTGTTTCCTGTTAGACAGTTGGATTAGGTTGATGTATAGTTGGTATGGATTGTTTGTTTTCATTGATGTCAACTATTGGAGAGTGATATTGTATATTGATGTCAACCCTTAGTGATTGATGTCAACCCTTGGAGAAAGTCCAGTAGCGAATTCCAGTAGCACAAAGTTTTGGGTAATGAACACAATGTTATTTCATGGATAATGGTATGTGTTTTAATATATTTGAAGGTAATAATATTCTATATGGATATTACATGTCATTCCATTTTTTGTGTATGTGATCACTGACCTTCAAACATTACTTAACTTCAACAACAATAAACTAGCATTTTCATCAAACTTTACTTTAGTCTCACATGACTAATTTTAGATTAGTCAATAACCCTAAATTGTAATAATCATAACTTTGTACCTGTAATAAATAAAGGTCTGAAAATGGTGCAAAATATTCTTCAGTGTCTTGTATGCAATTCCTCCAGGTTTCACTACTTGGAACCTCCTAAAAAGGAGTTATAGAAAAAATGGCATACCTTGTTGAATTCTGGCTTATTCTAGAGAGAAACAGATTTCTGACAGCCGGGTAAGGGACAATGATTTTCGTCCTTGATTTCAACAGATAAGATCAGAAGTGTTTTATTGCTTTGAAAATAGCATAGGATTGTTGGTTTACCACTGGGTAATTAAGTTCCGCCCCCTTGAAGGCTGAGCTCATAAAGGCGATTGAGACTTCGTTGTTTTCAGTGTTCTTTTGAGTTAGGATGACAGCGTAAGAATGGTTAGAGGCAAACGTGTAGAGGGTGAAGTCTTGGGAAAAGTCGGGGCTCATTAGAGAAGGAGTGTCTATTATGGCCTTTTTTATTGAATCAAAATCTTGGCTTTCCAAAGGTCCCCAATGGTACTGTACATCCTTTTTTATTAGGTTTTGTAGTGGTCTCACCATTTCTGAAAAGCAGGGGACGAATCTCCTAACAAAGTTTATCTGTTCTAAGAAAGATTGCATGGAATTTTTTGATGAGGGAGGGGGAAGTTTCAAAATGACTTGAGTTCTTTCAGGGTTGATAATCATCCCTTTGCTTGATACAATGAATCCTAGGAGTTTACCTTTCTCTACTGTGAAGATAGATTTTTTTGGATTCAAAGAAATACCGTACTTACGACATCACTGTAGAACGGATCTTAAATGAGCTAGATGATCTTCTTTATTTTTTGAGAAGATAGTGATGTCATCTAGGTAAACTATGACATATTGATTGATTAAGCCTAGAAAAGTGATGTCCATCGCTCTCTAGAAGATTATCTTAGAGTTTAGGAGTTTGTTTAATTCCTTCTAGACATTTGGTTCGAGTTTTGGGTGCATTTTCCTTAACTTTTGTTGAAAAGGTTGGGTTTGGGGTTTCATAGGGATAACGTGTTGTATGATGTCGAGATCAAAGGTTTTCAGGTCGTCGTACATCCAAGAAAAAACATCTTTGAATTCCTTAAACAACTTAATAAACACTAATTTTTCTTGCTCAGAACACCCCACCCCTAAATTAATATACTGTGGATTGTCTTTAGTTCCCAAATTTACCTTTTCATGCGTCAAAGAGGAACTACTCATTTTACAGTTCACTGATTTTCTGAACTTGTCATGAAGATCATAAAAATTTTCTAATCTAACTATAGATTTCGGGATAGATTTTACCATGTCTGATGAATATTTTGGAGATCTTGGATCTGGTATTACCGTAAAGTCACGAAGATGTTTGTCATGGGTACCTTCATCGATCACCACACCCTAGAAAGTTTCTTCCATATGCAGAAAACTTATAATCTATTGATAATCATCGAAGTCTCTCTAATTCGTGATGTTTTCTGGGACAGACGGTCTAAACAACAGTTCAACGAAGAATGCATTCGGAGATAAGCCTTCTGTAGGAAAAAGTTTTGAAGGGAAGTTAGCTAGCAAATCAGCTTCCGAATTATTCAATCTAGGAATCGAATTTATGTTAAATGCGGCAAACTTATTCATCAAATTCCATACCTCAGTTTGGTAGCTTTTAAGGTGCGGAGATAAACAATGGATAGCATTTTTTACCTGTCTAACTACGATTTCTGAATCACCAAAGACAGTCAAATTTTGAATGTTCAGATCTAATGCTTTTCTGAGGCCTTGCAGGAGTGCCTCGTATTCGGTCGTGTTGTTTGTACATTCAGATTCTAACCTGCAAGCAATCAGAGTATTGTTACCTGCTGGATCGATGAGCATGCAACCTGCACCAACTCCTTCCTCTGATTTTGACCCATCAAAAGACAGAGACCATATTTGATTTTCGTCAGTTGCATGTGTCCACTGCGAAGAAGTTGTTGGCTGTGTATATGTCAAAATTTCTGATTGTTGTTTTGGGTTAGTGATGGTGGAAGTTTCGGCCATGAAATTACTGGAAAAAGTATCCATCCTCTGTATTTCGGGCGAATCGATAGAAGGAGTGAATGGTTCATTGGGATCATTTAAATCAGTGATCGTGAACTTCAGATAATGTTCACGATTTACCTTGATTCTATTGGGATTTCCATTCTTGAGCAGCCACAAGTGAGACCAGTTCGTCGCAAAGTAGCTGTGTAATTATTCTAACCAGTCTCTGCTTAAAAATAGACCATAAACTTCTAGGATATCTACAACAATAATATCAATCACTTAATGAACTTTAGGATTAGACGACAATCTTATAAGCATATTTCTTAATTCCCCTATCAGTTTAACACTAGTTCAATCAAGCTGGATAATTTTCAAGCTGGATGGTTGAACTTCGGCATTAATCTTTTGACAAACAGACCAAGGCATTATGTTAGATGACGCACTTGAATCTACCATGTATTTATGCACATTCCTATTGAAAATTTCAAAAATTAACTAAAATGGAGGGACATTTCTGCGAGTATTAACAGTGGAAGATTGTTGCTTTTTACTCGCAGCCTCTGAAATTGGTTTATCTATATTTGTTACATTATTTACAGGAAGGTCTCTTTTATTGTGAGGCTCGAGTGTGGTTTTGGCAGAGGCCTTCTGAGGAACTTTGGGGTTGTTTTTAACACCTTTGTTACTACTCGGATTTCCATTTTTGTTGTTCTCTGCAATATTTTGTAGCATTTTTTGCAGAAGAAAAGGGAACTTTAATAATTCATAAACATAAATGTTAGCCCTAAGCTTCTTTAGATCTTCAACCAAATCATAATCTAATCTTAGGTTTACTGAATTCTGTTTAGTCTCAGTTGATTTAGACTATTTTGGAGGCAAAGTCGTAATGATTTCAGAAGAAGGCTTATTTGTTGTCTTGCTCCTAGTATTGTAAGGATGCATTGTTTCGAAATTAGCTTGAAAAATGCTATCCAAAAAATTTCCAAAAATGTTCGGAGAAGATTCATCTTCTTCTATTGTCTCTTGTTCTTCTACTTCTTCAGGGATCTCGGGAGGCATCAAGTTATCATGTGCTTCTATAATCGTTTGAATAGAAAATTGTAGGCTTTCTAGATTTAGGCCTTCAGTATTTGAATTAGGTCGGTTGGTGGGAAAAGGCTTCCTAAAAGGGGGTTTGTAAGGCCCTTTTCTCGAAGAAGCTTCTTCAGCTGACCTTTTCAAATCTATAACTTGGTTGGACAGTTTTTGAACGACTTTCTGTAATGTTTCTAAATCTGATCTTTCAGGTTGAGCTTTGTTTTGGGAAGGTCTAGGGAGGATTTTGATTTTCTTTTTGGACGATGAACTAGTCTTTGTCGCGTTGCTAGTAGTGTCTTTTAAACTGAGAATGTCTTTCTTGATCTGACTGGCCTCTTCAAAGGCTTCTAACAACGTGGATTTCTTGGATATTTTTACCCAAATGACTATGCTTTGATGTAAGGCTTTCATATAATATGCGATAATAAGATTCTCGACAGGCATCGAATTTGTGGGGATTCGGTTCTTTAGTGTCAAGAACCTTCGATTAAAGTCTTTGATATTTTCTTTGGGGTTCATTCTTAAACTATAAAGCTCCATGACTAGAACTTCAGGAGACTTGTCATCTCCGAACTTCTCAAGGAAACAGGATTCAAATTTCTCCCATGACACGATGGTGTGGGGCTGTTGGGAAAAGTACCAGGTAGAGGCATTGCCCTCAAAGGTGTAGGGAAACAATCTACAGACTACGTATTTGTTCTTGACACTACGGAGTCTAATGGCTAACATAAACTTTTTGATGTGATCTTCAGCTAACTGTTTGGATTCCGGCTCAAATTTAGGGAGCCATTTCTCCGGGTGTTTGGGTAAAGGATGCTGAGGCCCAGGTATGGCCACTGCATCTTGGTCAAGCCATGGTCTGGAGGGATTGTTCGGGTTGGCCATAGGTGTGGGTGGTGTCGAAGGCTGGGATGAGGAACTACCTTTGTCTAAGGATTCTTCTCCAGAAGAAGAAGGAGATGAAGGAGGTGGTGATGGTGGTATACCAGATCCTCCTGCTGCAGGAGTGAGGATTAGATCTGTAGGGCTTAAAGTAAGGTTAGTACCTCCAAGTTGTTCTCTGATATCAGAGAATTCTAATGGTTGGTTCAAGGGTCAGTTTGTTTGTCTTATACGAGCTAAATCACTGTGCATTCTAATGAGAGATTTCCAAACAATCTCTTGTATGTCACCACCCGTAGGATTTGGAGTTACTGGTTCAACTGTGACCCGTAGATCGTCGTTTGATGTGGTTTTTATTTGAGGGACAATGTTGTTGTTTGAACGACTTCTAGTCACTATAGGTGAGTGGGTAGGTGGTGGAGGATTCTTACGACCTCCTCATGCCATTAATAGTTTTCAGGCCCTCCTTCTAGCGCCATTTGTTGACAGGCGAAATTGACCGCTCGTCAACTAGAGGAGTGAGTTCGGTCTGGGGTTGTCTAATTAACCCAAGCCATTTGTATTAATCCACTCCGATGGTTTTAGCGGCTCTGTCGGCTGATCTAAGTCCTAAAGAAAGCGAAAAACAAAACTAAAGAAAATACAATAACTTAATGAACAACAATCACTGAAAACTATATATAGATCTAATATATATTCACAATTTAACTGACTAATATTTATAACATAGCCCTACTTATTATATGTACAATATATAAAAATGATTCTATTTCTAATATATATATAACATTTACAAAATATGAATTTTAATCTAAATCCGCGAAAATTGAATATGAATTGATTTTTTAAACAACAACAAAACTAATTTTTAATCTTTTTGATTTATTTTCTTATAATGTTTATAACCAAGAAATGGAATATCAAACTGTCTAATTGAAAATAGGAATCATAGATAATAGAAAATGTTTTAGCTACAGGAAGTTTCTGTATTCATTAAACTAATGAAATTAAACTAGCAAACTGACCTGTTATCACATCCAATATTTGTTCAATGTGCAACATCCAATCTCCTTATTTGATGAAGTAAATCTGCAATAGAACCTACAATTGCTTCTCATAAATGTGAAGCAACAATAAAGGAATTCGAATGATAAAACATATAATATATGTGATTACAACAATCTCATAATTTCACAAGCAACCACATTAAGATAAATCCTACTGTGAGAACTTGTGTATAAATGTTCAACAAATGATGAAGATAAATCTCTTAATCTAAGTGTGAACAAAATGATTGTTGTGTGTTAAATTTGGAACATAAAACATGGATAACATGTAAATTTTTATCATGCCAACTTGTAGTAAACAATGACAGTGAAAGCAATCACAATCTGATTGCAAATTGAAACAATCATAACTTGAATAAAACCACAATATGGAAAAGCTAAAGCTGTAACTAGTATTATATTTCATTCAAGTTTGTAAATGAAAAATCCATAGTCTTGCCCCAAGTAGAGATGATCTCAAGTTTACAAAATAACATGCTTATATAGGTTCCAGGAACAAAATGTTTCCTGTTGATAACATCAAATCTGTTCAAAAATGTGGGGGATGCAACCTCTCAGATTTTACAACCTAATCTATTTACTAAAAACATAAAGATGGTATGGCTGGGAGATCCCAATAGTGCTTCATATCTCTTTGAGAATCATGAGTTCCTAAAAACAAATAAAAATAAGAAGATTTTAGATGTATTTTCAATTATTAAAACAAGCAATTCGAATTTTTCTAACTAGCTACATAATCTCACGATTCTGTAGCTAGTTATAATTATAACTAGAATCATATTTTATTCAATCAAACAAAACAAACTAAAAAGTAATCTATGCAAACAAATCGTGTATCCTAAATTGAGAAAGACAGAATCATACTAAACTTTTAAAAAGATCATACCTCAAATTAAGGGATTCAAACAAATCAAGTAATCTTAGAGTTTACTATTGTTGTTGCTGCTTCCACGTTCTTAAAAATAACAGACCCTGTGGTTTTTAGGCGTTTGTCCTTTGCTTGAGCTATGGATTGGAGCCTATTGTTCTCGTTTGTTAACGAATCCACCTGGTTTTCCAAATATTTAAGCCGGGACTGTAGTAAAGGCACATCCGTGTAATACCTATTAATCCAAGATCAACATTCATTACAGTGTGGCTGTAGAGACTGTTTATTGGCACTGCTAGTATTAATAGCTAGAGAATTGTCCATTTGACATGTAGGTTCATCATGGAGTTTGATGCTAGGAAAAAGAGGATTGTCCTTTAGACACGGTGGCAGGTTGGTAACATAATCATAGGGTTTGTCAGGGCAAAGTCCATATGAATATGGATACTCTTTGGCCAAGAACCTTTCAATTTCCGAATTTGAATGCTCACTTACCTCAATTGTATTTTTTGTATCTGCACAGGGTTTGGGTTTGTTTCGAGCACATCATGAAACCCAATGAGTGGCCCTTTTACTTTTATAATTAACATCGACACTACCCTTTAGTTTCTTCCCTGTGGAGTTTTTAATAATCTTAGTACAACTCTTAGGATATGAATCCGGTTGAGTGTCGGGTTGAGTAGAATAAAGGTAGGTTGAGGGTTCCAAATTAGAGACAAGATCACAGGGCATGAGCGAAGGAGGAGAGATGGTAGGTTTCACAAGATTTTATGTGATAATAGGCTTTTCAACCTGTCCCAACTCACTATTACCGAAACCATTTCGTAACACAAAAGAATCCCAACAATCATTGTTCAATTGCAACTAATGCACAATGAAAATCTTTATTAAACCATGATGGAACAAACTAGAATCAGACTTCTGTATTCTAAACCGCTTTCCCATCTTGTACAAACTTCTAAGAAGAAAGTAGGGCACGTTCAATGGGAAATCAATGAATCTCATAAGCAATGACAGGTGATACAAGAAAACCAACTCAAATCTTCCTTCACAGGTAATGAATTGTTTCCAATAGCTGATAGATCATGCCATCTAGGTTTTAAAGATGAGACAGACATACCTCGGTCGTAGCTGGTAATTTTCCTTGAGGTGAACAACAATGACCAGGGGACCTCTTCAACCTTTGCGTTCTTAAACCACTTTTTCCCCACAGCTAGTCAACCGGTAGCTTGGCTTATAAAATCTTCATTTACCTCAAGTTGCACGTCTCTTATCTTTGCTCTGCAACCATTGAAAGTCAATGTGAACTCTTGGGAAACTCTCAGATTGAAACCCTCAAACTTTTCAATAAACAAACGCCAATCGTTCCTTTCTAAGTTGTCTCTAGCATTTTCAAACGATAACAAGGTTTGGATGCCATTGGGCTCAATCCTCACCATAGGATATATGGCTAAAAGAAGGGAATCAACACAGAAATCGGTGGAAGGGTTTGATAGAGAAACACAGAGCAATAGTCCCGAGTTTCCTCAATACAATGCAAAGACAGTTCGAAATGGTAGGTAGGAGCGTTAATCACCATGTGTGGGAATGAGATCGTGAAGCCTGAGGCCATGCAGAGCAATAATATCACACTGTACTTAAAATGACACCTTGGCATATTGGTACACATAAGGATTAGAACAGTTGAAAACCATAGTACGCACATGCATGACTTGATTACAAAGATAAATGTATCAAATAAACAATGAACCATTAAATTTTTTATGAATCAAAACCCCATTGATATTAATCGAATACTAAATGAGTGGAGGTTTTATACTTATGTAACCAAGGCATGTTTAAGACCAAGGGGTTATAAACAAAGAAAAAAATCATGTTTATAGCAAAAGATGACAATTCGACAATAGACCATATGAACAGTTATCCTTTGATAAAAAATCGAAACCAAGTGTGAATTCCAGTTGTGATTTTTCATGCTTACAGTCATGAAAACAAAAATCGAAAGGAAGGTATGTAAAAAGTGACAAATGATAAGTGTTTTTGCTCATGACGAGTAATGCAAATTTAGAGACCCTGTGTAGGCAGCTTATAAACAATAGAAATTACATTATTGTTGCCAACAATACCCAGGTAAGATAAGAAGAGACACTCTCCTCCTTACCCATCTTGGTATCGTGCAACTTATCCTTCAAGGCCATCTTTTGGTTCTTGTTCTTCGCCTCAAACAAGTTCTTAAGTGCATCCCACATCTCCTTGGCAGTATTTTTCTCAGCTAAGTGTGGGATAAGGTAATCCTTCACTCCATCCAGAATAATCCTCTAAGCCTTGGCTTCCTTGACCTCATGCAAGTCCAAAGTAACAGGATTTGCTGCGGGAGCTGCCACAACAGAGTTGACATGGTTATAAATTTTGTTCTCCTTGAGAACAACTGACAATTAGACCTTCCATTGCAAATAGTTGGAAATTCCATCCAACCGATCCTCATATCTAATTCTTGCAACCATATTCCTTGTCACAACTCAAGGAAAACAATCACACCATTTCCCTCTTCAAATTTTCCCAAAAATCACACTACCCATTGTCACTCAGAGACAAAGCTCTGATATCATGTATATTTTTAATGACAAAAATCAGCAAACTAAAATTTTTGTCAAACACTTAGAACCTAGAGATAATTGTCTTGCATGAACTTCATCATGCCTCAAACCCACATTCATAAATTACCATAAGAAAAAATGCACATTGTTAAGAAAAAATGCAGCGGAAATAAACACAATGGACAACAACCCATAAAACTCATAAAGTTAGGCAAATGCCAGGGAAAACCCCAATGTGGGGAAACCCAATGAGAGAGAGAGACAGAGATATTATTCAGCTTCAGGAAAGGAAGGTACAACAACAATATCACATTTCCATCCAAGAGAAATACCTCATAGCCACAAAAAATAGTCCCAAACTTTTCTGCCTTGAAAAAAATGCCCAAGTCTGTACAGTTGTACAACCTCCTCTTTTTATGTGCCTTGAAAACCATGCCCAATAGAGTGATGTACATCTTGCATAGTACGGCCTAGCAACAACAAGAAAAACCAACAAATCCTCCTTGATTTATGTGCCAAAAGGTGCCTCAAAAATTATGCCCTCCTTCCTGTTGTACAGAATGTACAGATCCATACAGTACAACCCAGTACAGAAAATAGAACATCACTCACACAAAAAAATGCCTTGGGATTTGTGCCCTCCTTTTTCTTGGGAAATGTGCCCTCCAAGATGCTCAATTTCCTCTCTCAATCTTACTCAGAAAATCTCTCTCAATCACATCCTCTCATCTTCTCGATGTGTCTTGCACACTACCCAATGCATTCTTTTATAAATATGAAAATGACATTTTCCCTCCAAAGTGTCTTTTCACCTTCCCCAACCCTAAATCCAAAGGCCAATATTAGATCTTATCTTTTTCAAGATCAAGGGTCATGATCCATTCCCTCCAAAATGAATCACTTGAAATATTAAAGTGATTTCACTTTATTACATAAGCTCTTTATGAAATAAAGTCACTTTAAAATTAGAAGGTGTGTTGGCCCTTGACCAGGTTTTGTGGAAACACTATTCAAGTTTGACCAATTTTGGGACTTCGACAGGCTGGTCGAAGATGGAGCACCAGGTGAAGTGGAGATCATGGTATCTCACCCCCTTTTGTGATCTTTTTGGGTTTAGGGTTTATGTAACGGGTATGGGATGTCGGCCCATGGGTCTTACCCATGCTTAGGCCCTTTTGTAATGTATAAATAGATATCTAGGTGATGTAAGAAACACTCTATATATCAGAGGTATGCAGGGCTAAGTGTTGTATTGTGCTAAGTGCAAGTGATGTAAGTGGTTGGATCTATGTGATTGAGTTAGCTCTGTGCATATTGTGTATTGAGAACTTGAAAGGCTAAGTGAAAGTGATTGTAAGAAAGAATTTGTGTTGTGCCAAGATTAGGGAAGGAGGATCTGGCGAAGTGCGTACAGATCTCCTGTCCTATGTGGAGTTGGTTTTGAGGCTCTGTGCATGTAAGGATATTGACAGAAGATAATAAAGAAGAAGAAGAGTTGGTGGATGTAGCCCTACACTGGGGGTGAACCACGTATATCATGTTTTATGGTTTCTTTGTGTGATTGATGTGATTTATGCTTAGTGTTGTCATATTTATGTATGTTAGATGCATCAGATATAATATCTTAGTAATGTGAATGAATGCTAGATCTTCTCTATTTCTATGTGCTAAGTGCTTGGATGTGTTAGATCTTGTTGAATACTGCATTGTTATGTAATTAGGGTTTTACCTACGATGTGAATAAGGGTTAAATGCTAATGAATGTTAACTGCTAAGTGCTATGTTAAAGCATTGTGATCACAGACCTATGTCCCAGCTAGGTTGCAAACACTTGAGTCCTGCGACCCCCCCTGCCTCTACCTC
The DNA here is from genome assembly GCA_009831015.1 of Picea engelmannii. NCBI lineage: Eukaryota > Viridiplantae > Streptophyta > Pinopsida > Pinales > Pinaceae > Picea > Picea engelmannii. The sequence continues at coordinate 641,051 of ML782768.1, read as the reverse complement.
GGGTGAGACTTCATCTGCTTTGCAAGTGCTGCCAAAAGGGCCATTAGTTAGGGTTTTGTTGGTGCGATGTTGTAGCGTTGAACCTTGGGTATTCCCCTGTGCCAACAAATGGTTCCATTGTCAGGACCTGAAACTGTGATTGTTGGGAACTGAAGAAAAGAGAAAGATATGTTCATAGATTTGTTTTCATAATGCGCAGTACTCTGCTTGACTTATGAAGTTCTATGCTAAGAAAATAAGTATGATATGAAGAAAAGAGGTAAGATATTAAAGCTTTGTGCTTTGATAAAGGTAAGATAAGTGGAAATGTTTTCTTCGAAAGAATGGATCTAGGTATGTTTGATAGATTTGGTCCTAGTCTGAAAACTAGGGCACAACTCGAAGAAATAAGATATGATATGAATAGATCTGATAGAAATAGTGAAATATACGTTATTCCTATGCATAGAAAGAATTGTTGGACTAACAAGTGGATGCAAGATCCTAGAATTTTTTTTTGTAGGTCCATCACTGTGATCCCAGTGCGTAGTATAGGAAAGGTTGGGGATCATTTAAGAGAAAGAGAGGATTGACTCTTTGTTATAGTTGTAGAAGACCGGGACATGTTTCTAAGGAGTTCCCTCATAGAGGTCCTATTTGTTTTTGTTGTAAATCCATAGGCCATGAAGTTTTGGACTGCCCTAGAATGATTGCTAAAGTTGAAAAGATGAATATGAAACAAGAAAACCCTGAGGAAGGCAAAGAGACTAAGATTATGCTAAAGAACTAGAAAGAATTAGAGGCTATATTATTACAGATGAAAGAAACATTGAATGATCACATAGACATCATTTTATCAAATATTTTAAAAGAGAAAGAGTGCATGGAAACAAGAATAGGAGACTTCGACATAGACTGTGTATTGGATGCAGAAACATGGGTGAACATTATGATAGAAAGTACTTGGGAAATCTCAGGAAATCCTATTATGGTTCCTTCACTGGGAAGAATAGGATTGATGAAAGGAAAGTTCATAACCCTATGTGGAATACTTTCCCATGTACCTATGATTGCTCATGGATCATCGATAGAAGAAAAATTCAAGGTCATTAAGTTTGCTAAGAACAACACTCCTTTTTCACTTTTGCTAGGAAAGACTTGGATTGAGAGAGATCAAATCTGAAGGAAAGAAGAAGAGGAAGCTATAGAATAGAAAAATAAATAATTAAGGGATAGGAGAATATCATTCTTAATAGAAGAACAGGAGGACACGTCAAAGCAAATTAGGGCTAGAGACATAGCTTTCAAATCTAAAAGAACGTAGGAAGACTTGAAGAACCTATCCATACATGAGAGTAGAGAACCTACTCCAGAAGCATTAAGAGAAGAATTATTACCCTCGAATCCTATGAAATACCCTCAATAGTGTGAAGTTACTATGCCAAGAGGAGATAAGAACAAGAATGGAAAGAGGAATCCAGAGACATAGATCACAAGAAAGAAATCTAGAAAGCTCAGTAAGAAGAAAGCAAATCTAGAAAAATTGCAAGAAGTTCCATAGAGGACTTCGCAGAAGGCAGACTTTCATAACTTGAACCTCATCGGAATAGCAGAACAACACAGATTGGCACTTCACCACGATGGAGAAATATGACCATTGGAGGTGTCCCGACCGTTAGCATGACACTCCATAATGACTAGAAACAAAGTTATTTCTGGAACGTTCGCCATTGGACCATTGGGACCACACCATAACGGATGGAATTTCATTGATTGAGGTGTTCCTACCCATTGGAAGAATCTGTTACGATGTTATCTATTTAACCTATCGAATGTGTTAGCACCAGAAGTCACCTCTGGATTGCAGAAAAGGTAAGCCTGATACCCATCAAAGTTTTATGTCACAGGTTGGCTATAAAAAGTGGTCAAATGGGTGCATCTCAAGAAAATATTGTTTTAACTTAGAAAAATGGAATGATATGCACGAGCAGGTGAGGTCTTTGTTTAACTTCAGTGAGTAAGTTGGGTATAGTGGTGAGTAGGGAGAATAAATTGAGGAGAGTGAAGAGGTATGCTGTGGACATCCATTCTTCCAACAACCTAAGGAGGAAAAATTCAGAAAGCAAGATCTTCTTGGATTCAAAACCTCAGGAGACTAAAAGAGTTATAACAGTACTGCAATCAAACATCCATTAAAACACAGTCACACCAATCCATGTGAATCCTTCAATCATGAACATTTAGTATCAATTGCATATAAATATGGAGGAAGAAAGATAACTTAGACTAAACAAGAAGTCTCAAATACAGATACGTAACCAGAAGCCAGAGGATTTACTAAAACTTTACAATACGGGAGTTTTGCCCTACCATCAACCATTACAAAATCACAGAACTCTATCTATATACTCAAAACTTTTTCCACCCTTAGCAGAGGAATACTTGAGATTCCATGGTGCTGCGTCTTCTCAGTCAAAATGCACCTGCAATATCCTCTGCACACACCTTCCTCTGTTAGACATGATCTTGACTCTGTCAATCCCTTTGAGCTCTGCTTTGTCAGACTGTGTATGCAGTCTCTCTGTGCACATGATCTTAGACTGTCTGGGTTGATAGAATATCTTAATGGTCAGACCATTCTGGATTCTTCATTCATGGGGGAGACAACGCTCCAACCACCTCCCCCACTTAATAACTTCTTTATCGGGACCAGGACAACCCAGGTCAAACTTGAAACCTGGGAGATGTGGTGAATGTTCCTTGGTCGTTTGCTGCTTCGTCAGACTTTTGTAGAGTGACCGAGTTGGTGGACATGGATAGAGATGACAAGGATGAGGCAATATACGCAATTGGTAGGCTACTGGGTGTGTGTGGGCACTGAGGTGTNGGGAAGACGCAGCCCAAGGAGAGGATGTGGAGGAAAAGGGGAGGATGTAGTGGGGCGTGATTGGTTAAGAGGGACACAATGTTATGACCGAGGTGACATGGAGGAGGAGGAACATATGTCGGAAGATAAGAGGGGACGAAGTTGTTATCACTGAAATTTCATCCGCACATGGTTACAAGAACTCAGCATCGTCAAAAAGTAACGAAGTCATTCATGGCCCTGAATTAATCTCACAGCATTCAAAAAAGGGCAAAAACTATACAAAGTAGTGAAAAATTGAAGAGCACTTTGCAGACATTGGGCGCGCGCACACATGCGCAGAACAAGAACGTAGAAAGCACGCATATGCGCACGATGCGTGACTATTAGCACAAAAATCCATGCACCTGCTAAACGACACATTTATGAATGTGGTCGGCCTCCCAACCACTTATGGTTCAGCTCCCAAGCTGATTTGACCTCCAAATCCGGGCTGGATCCGAATGGTGGGCCGGTCAAAGACCTAATAATGCCCTAAATGGCCTCTTTTTACACTACAAAGTAGTTACACAATAACCCAATGCAATGCTATAAAAATCCATGAATACACCTCATTTTCTCAAGGAATTCAAAGTAATGTTATCCTACCTATATTTTTTTAAGGACTCCATCCTTGACAAGAGCACATTGGCACCATTACATTGGGCAATCCATCTCACCATTGAGTGGATTTGCTAAGAGTTCTTTCATCACCATTTTCATTTTCTTTGTTGTAATAAGAGCTACTAGTGAGGGTCCAAGAGCCTTCTCTTAGAGGAAGAAGGGACTCATAGTCCCCTTTCTTCTTGGTGCTTTGTTTTCATCAATAGATCAAGCCTCAAACATTGGTGACATGGGTCTTTTTGTTCTTGTTATCTCTATGTCCCTATGCTCATGATTTTAGTTTTTATTAGTTT
>ML782768.1:622253-635472 GCA_009831015.1 Picea engelmannii | reverse complement strand
CAGCTCTTTCAGGATATGCCCCCTTTACCCCTCATTATAACCAATTATTTCATCCTTCACTAGTTTCTCTTCTGGTGACTTTAGACCCCACTGTTGAGTACTATTGGAAGGTCCAGTGCTATTTGAGAGGAAGGACGTTACGTATTATAGGACACGAGCATTTGATTTCTTTTGATTCCCCCCACGCGGACAAAACCCACTTACCCACATATATGCTTCTTTATCATTTTATGTATGATGCACATCTGAGTACAGTTTGATTTGGGTATATATATTGTGTAAACATTCAACGCAAAGGCTCTTGTTCCTATATTACTCTCACCACTTTTTTACACATACACACAGCTAGTCTGACATCATAGGGGAACCACAGAACCCCCGTCATTCACGACGCTTGCTCAACCTCCCTCCTATATTAGGGGGAGTATCTGGTCATGCCCTCTCATCGCCACCTCCTTCACACACTCCTGTGAGTGCTACTATCTTAGGATCAGCTTTGCTTGGTTCTACATTACTTGGGTCAACTTCCCAAGGTCATCCGTTCACTCGCTCTCCTTTACACGGAAGCGGGGGACCCACTTCCTCTCAAGGAGGGAGTACCAACCCACCTAGCCCCCATCAAGGGTCAGGTTCACAAAACACTATGGCCAGAGCTAACCCTCCCCCCCCACTACAAATGCCATATTTGGCCTCTCTCAACATACCGGATCTCACCAAACTCACTAATGATCCTATCTTGCATGATCCCACATGGCTTGCAATGCCAACCAAACTACCTTCAGACATAGAAAAGTTTGAAGGAAAGGCAGGGGATGACCCTGCCAACCATGTCATGAAATTTCACCTATGGTGCTCCTCCAACAACATTATGGATGATTCCATTAGACTGCTATTATTTCAACGCACACTCACTGGCCCATCGACTAAATGGTATGTCGAAGAAAAATCAAGGTCCCACACAACCTTTGAGTCATTGGCCAAAGCATTCTTGACCTTCTTCCAATTACCCATCCGCCATGACAATGGTCTAGAACTATTGTCTAACTTCAAACAAAACTCAACCACACACATCACTGACCACATTCACGAGTGGCGTAGGCGACGTAGTTTGTGTAAAGCAGAAACCACCAAGCAACAATGTCTCGACTGGTTTCTTAGATCACTTGTCTCTCTCCTTGGAAAGGATGTAGCTTCCACCTTCCCTCAATATGAAGAGGAAGCCATCAGTAAGGCCCAACAATATGACCTCATCGATGCAGGGTCAGGTTACTTATACACGGTACTTCCTGATCTTCCAAAACCTGTGCCATTTGGCCAAGACAAACCTGGGATGTCTCACTCAGCAGACGGACTAATCGGTGCCACCACACACCATGGTCCACAACCCCAACCACCACCAATGTATGGAACACCTCAATACCTACCGACATACGGGGGAACTTCTTATTACCCCCCACCACCTTATCAACAGTCATACCCTGTTACTATACCTCCACCCATCAGTGGACCACCACTGGCACCTCCCATACATCCACCTATTCCCACCAACAGTGGTACTCCCTCAACATCAGCTTATAGTACTAGTGAAAGCACGATGCCTTCCTATGTACCTTATGGATCGGTACCACCACAAAATCCATACTTCCCATTTCCTGGTCCTCCACAACCCATGGCTCCCCCACATCCTCATGTGGGGGTAAATTTTGTTCAACCCTCTGCTGCTCAACAATACCAAAGTTTTGCACAGCTGAACATAGCCAACCCAACTCATCCATCAAACAATGCCAAGAAGAAAGGATGGAATAGAAATAACAACAACCTAGGTCAAGGTGGGAATCAACCCCCATAGCACCAACCCACTGGGGGCAACCAGAACCAAGGGAACCAAAACCCCCAAGGGGGCAATAATAACAAATGCCAAGGGCGAAATGACGTTAAAACCATCTTCCCTTGTGCCCTTTGTGGTGAGTTCGACCATTACACTCATCATTGCTCCCAGATCGCTGATTTCAAATGGTTGAAAGATTCTGGTAGTCTTCCCCATTCTCCTGCACAAACTGCCCCCCAACAGGCACCACAACAATATGTGCAACAACCCCCTCCCACCGTGCTGCAAAATTATATTCCACATCAAGGTGTGATAAAAACCCAACAGGACACACAGCATCCCCCACCTCAAGTGGGCCAATACCACCACCCCAACAATCCATCAAAGTGTACAATTCTCCTCACCAGTGAGGAAGAAATCCTTCTACAAACCCGTAATCGTCAGTATCATGCCCCCATTGAGTCTACTCCCATCTCTCCAGAGACAAACCCTACACTGACGGGACCCCCGTTGGTGATCCCTCGCCCTTCCGCCGAACCACCACTACGCATCCCTCACATCCCCTTGCGCAGGAATGTCCACAACCCACAGGCTAGGGAAGCTCATAACTATAGCTTGGTAGATGACTTAGCGCAATCCTCGGCTACCATGTTAGTCTTGGAAGTCCTCCAGACTTGTCCTATGCAGCGGAAATCACTACTTTTTGCCTTGGGGGCAGTCAACCCTGTTGATACTCGACTCATCACCTTTGATCTTGACAGCGGAGAACCTCATCTTCCCACCTTGATCGCTTTTCAAATACCAGTCAAAATACGAAACATCACAGTTCATCGATGTATCATCGATGAAGGTGCATCTACATGAATTATGTCCAAAAAAGTATGGCAGAAACTTGGTTCCCCAGAACTCATACCCTCTGCCATCACATTACGAGCTTATGACGGATGACCATCCTCTCCTGAAGGGCTCTTCCAAAACGTCCCCGTTGAACTCAGGGGCAAGACTATTCTCATCGACATCGAAGTTATCGACACCCCGCTTGATTATAATATCCTGTTCGGTCGTAGCTACATGTACACTATGAAGGTAGTGGCATATTCTATCTTTTGGACAATGATGTTCCCCCACAATGGGAAGATCGTGACCATTGACCAAGTCTCACATTATGAGCTTAACCCCTCTACCAACCTTGATAACATTCTTCCCCTCATCCACACAAACCAAGACGCATATCCACTCGTCGAGATGGGTCCTGGGATTTTTAAAGATCCATCCTTGTTAGGGATGTACCATGGAGCACCACCACTCCTTCATCCTGTTAATCAAGTATGCGTCATCTCATCTAACAGAACTCACACATAGGATGCTCTTCCTCCTCGAGAGGCTTTGGTCATTCTTAACATCCCAACAGTCGCAAAACCACTCCCGCCAGAACCTCCTGCACACTCATTGACCTCAACAGTCCACGAATCCACATCCTCTCCGGGGCATAGTCCCGTTTGGGAGATAGTCCCCCAACCCCTCACTCAAATTCCCTTCGTGTACCCTCCACCAGGTATAGAATCTTTTCAGGTAGCCGCAACGCTCACACTCCCTAATATGGTGTTAGCAATCCCAGTTTGGTATTTACACCCACCAAAGATGGTCCCTCGGCCATCCCTTCCCCCACAGGAAGGCCTCCCCATGATGATTCCCGTCCTTACCCCCACCACCCCCCCACTCACTAACCTCCCTGCTACAGTTGGGGGCAGGAGAAAGAAGAAAGACCCCACCGCTCCACTTCCTCCACGCATCCCACCACCTTGCGCACTATGTGAGAAAGAGGGCCACCAAACCAACAATTGTCCATCATTACCTGAATTACGAAATTTGATCCCCCTCAATCAAGCTCCCACAACACCCGCCCCTACTGCTAGTCCCACCACTACCACCCTACCTTCCAGTAGTAAAGGGTCGAGGACCAAATACTCTTGTGCTATATGTTCAGAGTATGGCCATTACACCCATCATTGCCCAGCACTACCATGCTTTCGACAGACATTAGTGGTTGTACGCCAGAACTTCCAGAACAACCCCAGTCCTGCTATGTCCTCATCAACAAATATCACTGACATCCGCTATGTCACCACTTTAGTCAATGAACGTATGAGACGCCCTTGCTCTCTCTGTGATTCATTAGCTCATTTTACATACCAGTGTCCTATGATCCTGGAATACAGGCAACGTCAATTGGCCCTACTTCACCGACCTGCAGAGGCAATAATTGAAATTACCTCATCACTAGAGGATATTCATGTCATTTCTCCCAAGCCCGAGGCATTCCCAATGCCTCCATGGTTCTTCAATGACGTCTCCGAGGATTTACCCTGCAACCCCCCCAAATCTCCTGCTCATTCCCCTACAGACCCTCTCCACCCAACCACCATGGGTACCCCTCAGTACTTCAATATATGGTTTATGTCGAGTGAACCCACACCATCTCCTACCCATGTTCCCCCTGTTTCTTCACCAGGGGCAAAAACCCAACCACTGTCACCAAGATCACTCCTCATGACCCCTTGTATTCCCGACATTTCCACTGCGATGAGGAAATACTAGAAGATCTAAACCACCCAGACTCTCCCTGGGATGCGCTACATCACCGCGCACTCTTCTCTCCACAGGAAGCCTCCATGCCTCCTAACCAAAACCCCATTTATGCGGTCGAAACCAAGGATTTTATCCCATCAGGGCCTATCGATTGGTTCAATAATCCCATTCCTGCTCCTGATGCATTTGAAGAAGGCAACGTGGCCAACATTTTCCCCACCATCAAAATTGATATTTCCATTAAACATGGCATCGTCGAGGAAATCACCATTGGAGTTGCTTGCACTCCTCAGGAAATCACCGCAATACAACCCTCTTCCAGGAATATAGGGATATTTTTTCCTGGTCATACACGGAAATGCCTGGCCTCAATCCCTCTATTGTCGAACATCGCATCGACACCTGGCCTGACATCACACCAGTTTGCCAAAAAAAACGAACTCTACACCCATCCAAAGCTGCGGATATCAAAGCCGAAATTGACAAATTATGCCCGGCCAGGTTTACTTACCCCATCGCTTACACTTCATGGGTTTCCAACCCTGTACCCGTCGACAAAAAATAGGGAACTATCCACGTTTGCACAGACTTTCGCGATCTCAATAACGCATGTCCCAAAGACAACTTTCCAACGCCTTTCATCGATCAAATTATCGACGACTGCGTTGGCCACGAGGCTCTCTCCTTTATGGACGGATTTTCTGGCTATAACCAAATACAAATCCACCCAGCTGACTAGTATAAAACCGCCTTCATTACCCCGTGGGGTACTTTTGCATATCGTGTCATGCCTTTTGGCTTAAAAAATGCCAGCACAACCTTCCAATGGGCGATGACATACATCTTTCACGATCTGGCTACCATCATCCTCGCCTACTTGGATGACCTCACAACTCGATCCAAGAGACGCACCCAGCATCTGGATGATTTATAAATCATCTTTCAACAATGTTGTCAGTACAACATCTGCTTGAATCCTCTCAAGTGTGTGTTCTGTGTCACCGCAGGGTGCCTCCTCGGTTTTATTGTTTCCCAAAGTGGTATTACCATAGACCCCCTCAAATTCCAAGCTATCACCGAAATTCCACCTCCCTGGAATTTACGACAACTTCAGAGTCTACAGGGCAAAGCTAACTTTCTGAGACACTTTGTCTCGGATTACGCCATACGCGCACTTGGTTTCCTTCGCTTACTACATAACGGCATCCCATTTCACTGGGACGACCACACCCAACAATCATTTGACGATCTTAAAACAGTGCTTTCAAATGCACCTTTAATTAGTGCACCTGACTATAATCACGACTATATCCTCTACGTATCAGCATCAGCTGTATCAGTAGCCGGAGTCCTCGTCTAGCTCGGAGATGAAAACCATGAACATTTCATTTATTATGTTATTAAAAACCTCTTAGGGCCGCCCTTGAAGTATAAACACAAATATAAACTTGCTCTTGCAGTTGTCCTCGCAGTCCAAAAACTGCGCCATTACATTCTGCTTCGCACCACAAAGGTCGTCGCAGATTCCAACCCTATGCAGTACTTGCTCAGCTGTCGACAAGTTAACGACAAATTTTCTCTATGGATAGTTATCCTTCAGGATTATGACCTCGAGTTCTCAACACCTAAGAGTAAGAAGGCCCTCATTCTCACCGACCTTGTCACGGCCCTTCCCCCTGACACCACCAGCGCCCTTGTCAACACCGATTTTCCAGACGAACATCTCTTTTACATTACTTCGGATGATCCTTGGTACGGTGACCCCCTCTTCTACCTCAGAACTCAAAAGTTTGGTAACCACCTTTCACAATATGATTTTCGACGTATTCGCCATCAGGCCCCCTACTACCTTCTCATCAGAGACATCCTATACCGACGGGGCGTCGACACCATTCTTCGTCGGTGCCTGACTATTGACGAGGTCGATAGAGTCTTAAACGACTGCCACAGTGGCGCATGTGGGGGCCATATTTCGGGTATATCCACTGCTCAAAAGATTATTCAAGCTGGTTACTTTTGGCCTACCTTATTTCATGATTGCATTCATGCCATGAAATGATGTGAGCAATGTCATCTCTACGCCAACAAAGCCTGTGCTCCCCCCGCTCTTCTCCACCCTGTCATTACAGCTGGCCCTTTTTGCAAATGGGGCATCGACTTTATGACTTGTAATCCACCCTCCAGCAATGGTCACAAATACATCGTTGTCAGCATTGACTACTTCACCAAATGGGCCGAATCTATGCTCACTTTCAACAATACCGCTGACACTGCAGCGCGCTTTTTCTTTAACCACGTCATATCCCGCTTTGGAGTACCCCTCCAACTCATTTATGACCATGGGAAACACTTCAAGAATGAGATCTTCATCGAACTCTCATCTCAGTTAGGCTTCTCTCACGAGTTTGCCTCACCATATTACCCTAAGTCAAACGGACAGGTCGAGGCAGTTAACAAAGTCCTCAAGACCATGTTACAGTGCACAGTCAATAAACATAAAACCAATTGGCATCATATGTTATTTTCTATGCTATGGGATTATCGAACGGCTGTGAAGACCGCTATCAGTTTCACACCATTCCATTTAGTCCATGGGGTCGAGGCAACTCTTCCCATCGAGTGCGAAATTCCCACCTTACGCACCGCAATTAAGTTATTACCTGACACTGCTCCAATGGAGCAGCGCTTGCTGAACTTGGAGTCTCTAGATGAAGATCGTCGATCATCCTTACAGAACAACGAGGCAGCTAAAAAATGATCCAAGGCTACCTTTGATCGCCATGTCAACCTTTGATCATACTGCGAAGGTGACCTTGTCCTGTCTTATGATATCGCTCATGATACCTTTAGCCACGGAAAATTTGAATCACTTTGGCATGGCCCTTACGTTATCCAGCATTGCCTCACCAAAGGAGCATACATCTTGGCCTCCCTCGAAGGCCTCTCTCTCAAGGAACCCGTCAATGGGCTGTATCTCAAGAAATTTTATGCTTAAAAGTAGTCATTCTACTTTAGGTTATTTCTTTTTCTACCATTTTTTAATCTTTTTCTCCTCCCCTCTCGTCTAAACTATCCTTTGTGCTATTGACAGATTCTTCCTCCACCAGCCCACCACATCGGTTATGCCGATGGTGCCAACCGTTGGACACAAAATATCGCTTTGGCTGCTTGGGCTCTCTACACCCCCTCACATGAAATGCTCCATTCAAGCGGCATATGTTTGGGGTCAACAACCAACAACCAAGCCGAATACACTGTTGTCATTGGCCTCCTGGCTGACACCTAGCATCATCATATTCGTCACCTTAACGTCTTCCTCGACTCTCAACTAGTCGTTCTCCAGCTCAACAATGTGTACCGCATACGCGATCCATGCCTCTTTCGCAAATACCTGCAGGTTAGGCTGTTATCTCGACATTTTGATTCCATTACATTTACACATATTCCAAGACAATTGACTCAAATCACAGATACCCTAGCTAATATGGTGTTATATTGGCATATATCACATCAAGATACACATACATAAACATATCACAAAACCTGTCACAGCATATATATAGAATGGACGTACTCAAAACATCAACAAAAAACATGTAGCAACATCAGGATCTCAAATATGTATACTCATGTATATATAAAGGCCCATCAGGCCATCCGAATGTTTACATACAAGAATACATGTATCCGCAGGCCAATGCAGCACCTCGGTACAAAAAATGGGCTCACCAGCCTATATACAACAAAAAAAGATATACATCATGCACCACTCATGGTGCCTCTATCGCGCCACCACCTTCTCCTCCCTTAGACGGTGGTGGCCCACCACAACCTGCCTCAGGCGGTGGAGGTCCACCCCCTCCAGGACCCTCCTACCCTGGCGGTAGGCGTCCACTCATCATAGCATAAAGCACTGCTTCTCGTCGCACTATGGCCCGCCATGGTGGCGGTACCCCCACACACTGCTCTAGGAAACTCTCGTCCTGGATGTGCGTCCACATGCCCTCAGGAACATCCTGTAAAACCGTCTCTAGACGACGACGTATGTCATCAAAATCCACTCCGACTGCTGCCTAAGGAGCATGTGATGGCCCCGCACCCGGGTCATCGAACTGACGCCTCCTTGCTGCCCTCTTTGGCTCAGCTGGTCACCCCGCGGCATCCTCCCCCCGACATCTCTCTCCCCGTGGCAGTATCTTCGGCTCCCGACGAGCTGACGCTCTCTACAACTCTACCTCGCACCCGCGAGGTGCCACATCTGCAAATACAAACAAACAACATATATTATCAGTATCTGTATCATAAACATATGGATGACTATCTCAAAAAATACACAACCATACATATCTACATCCTCAATCAACATACCTCGATGATCAAAAAGCTCCCCAGGAGGTAACACCATATTCGGATCATCCCGGAAGTCAACCCCGGCATAGGGGTACTGCAAAATCACCTACGGCATTTGTCGCCATACCTGCGCTACCTTGGCCGAAAAGAAGTGGCCCCCTTCACCACCACCATGGCGAAGAAATACAGTCGACCACCACCTCAACCATGGCTCTCATGCCCCAGGCACACTCAAAAGAATCCTCGAGCGCAACATCGGCACCCTCTCTAGAAACCAGGCCACTAGGATGGACCCAAATGCAAACTCCCCTGCACCAATAGACCGACAGTGGTCCAACTACGCCACCATCCGCGCATGCAGCATCATCCCCCAAGCAAAACGCTCGCCGACCAACACTCTCTCCAGCACCAGAAGCTGGCCCCACTAATCTGCTAGGTCACCAGTGACCCATATCCCCGCACAATCATCGCTGCTATACAACGATGCACCAGGAAATCTATAGCCGATATACTCACCACCATCCCAGACATAAAGTTCCAACCTGAACAATATCTCTGGCCTATATCGACAAGCAAATTAGTCCTAGGCAGCATCGACTTCGCCGGTAGGGGCATTCCCCGAAAGGGGAGCCCAGTCAAGAAATATACATCCTCCACTGCAGTGAAGGGGATCTACTCTCCTCGCACGAGGAAGCAGTGCAGCTCCGGACTCCAAATCTGGATCAGGAACTGTAATAGGTACTCCTGTGCCCGTATCAACGGGCACTCAAAGAACTTTAGCAACCCACAGTTTTCCAAAGTCACATGCACACTGGGCTCCTCAATGGCCACGACATCTTGCAACTGGGCCCAGTCTCGCTCTCACCACCGCACTGGCATCATCACCACCATCCACCTGTAGACAACATAGAGTCCTATGTCAGCTCAAGCAACCATCCAAACATGAAAAGACTCATTTTTTTTACACCCCAACCTTACCTCCTAGGCACGGTTTTGTTACCCACAGGTGCGCACACATGCACGCCTGTTCACTACACAGGTGCGCACTCATGAGCGCCTGTTCACTACATAGGTGTGCATCAGTGTGCACCTGTTTGTATCACAGGTGCACCCCTATGCGTGCCTATTCACCATACAGGCACACCTAGGTGCGCACCTGTTCAACCCATAGGCGCGCACGAGTGTGCACCTGTTCAATTCACAGGCACGCCCTTCGAGCATGCCATAAACCCTCTCTACCGTGCTCCCATGCGTGTATATTCGGTGGGAAGGCACGCATGTATGCGTGCCTATCACTGAATCGATCGTGCATGTGGGGCCCACACCCCCTAAATACCATTGTACGCCCCCCCATACAGCCCCTTTCCAAAAATTGAAAACCCATTTCTATGCAGGATGATCATACCACTAACCTGATACTCGCAGATCCTCAATCGACTACCTTGTCCTCCCCAAATCTCCCAATCTCCTCTGAAAACTGCTCGTTCAGTCACTATTGCAGCAGGTACAAATGAGGTGGCAATGTGGGCCCTACATCTATATATAGGCCTTTTTCCAAGCTTCCACTCACCATTCCGGGAGCCCAAGGTGTCCATTTTTCAAACCGTTTTCAGCCACAGGATCAGCATCCCATCACCTACATCACAGCAGTTCATGGGCCTCTTTTCCTCCTGCACCCTAGGGGCGCCTTTTTTATCCATGGTCAGGTACACATGCATATATTTCACGCTTATCATTCAATACATGCTCATATCTTCGATTCTTTTCAGATATTTTTCACTTCGGGTATTTGGTTTTCATGTGTGTAGGTATTTGATCATCATACATCGACACAACCCCTTCAGGTATATACTCATCACTGGCATGTAGTCTTTCCCATTGTATTGCATTTACATTTCCAGTCATACCCTCTAATATTGGCCTCTAGGATCCCCATTCCCGGTAGCATTCTTACCCACATGAGTTGTCCCATTCATAGCACCTTTTCCCACTTTTTGACACTCATGCTGTTTTTCATCACCCTTTAGGGGTGGGAGTCCCGATAGTCTTTCATCATGTCGCAAATCAACAACATACTCCTTCTCCTCATTTTGCTAGCTTTCCCACACGGACTCCCATATTATCTCTTTACGGTTCTATTTTTTAACTGAACCTCCGCAGTATCATGAACCCTCCATCTCATCCACAATTAGTTTGCCCATCTGCGAACCTACCTTCATTTCACCTACCTCATACAGAAACTCACCACTAGGGGCCCCACCTTTCATCAGTTTTCCAAACAAATTATGCCCTACATGGGCCATCCATATCACACTGGGGCACCCATTTCTATATTTGTACATTTCTCCTCAATCATTCATTATTTATTGTACAAACGCCTTTATTTCCATTCATTACATTATCTTTTTTGTCATCACCTTTGGCGACCTGTTTCCTTCCTTCTGGCCAAATGAAACCCATGTCACCCTTGGTTGGAGCATTACTCATCATCTACCCTTGCCGACATCATCCATATCTTTAGAGTACCCCACAGGTCACTTATTCTACCCTCTGAATTTTTTCACCTTGTCCCGCCTCTGGCACAACTTATCACCGGTCTTGTCGTCCCCCTGACACTCGACCTCGTTACACGGTTACGGCCACTCTTTATCTCATACATCCTCCAACCAAGGGCCGTCTGGAGTCATCCCACTTCTTAACTTCATCCATGTACCTCTGCCACTTCCTCACCTCAGTAGATTTCATGAATACCTTTGCTTCTAGGAGTCGCGTTCCCTTTTTGTCGACATCAACAACATTTTCTAGAAGGGCGACAGTATCTTGATTCTCATTCTCCACTCAATGAGAGATCTCGGATGGCACAGGGTGAAACACCATTGTTCCCTGCTGTCGTTGACCCCCATAACATTCGACGCTAACACTTTCTCGTGTTACGGTGGGTCTTACTTTGTGACTATTGCAGTTATTTCTATCATTTGCCGAAGACCTCTAAACTTGGATGGGATATCAGTGCCCACATCATCGCTGATACTTATTACCGCGATCGTTGCCTATTATTCAGAGTATGTTCCTTTGCAGAATTGTCTTCTACCTTTATCATCACCACCCTCGAGGGTGCTACAGTTGTCTACACCAACACTTCAGTCATCTTTTTTCATAGTTACATGACATGAGCATGGGGCATGCCCGCCTCGTTTGTACACAATTTTCTATTTTGCGCACCTCATCGAAGGTCGGGTCCTACCGGTTCCTTTTTTCTCCAATGGATTGCTCTGAACGATCCCACTATTGCTCTATCTTACAACAACATTCTCAGTAGAAGAAACATTGATGGATTTCGGCTATACGTATGCTCCTAACCTCATCCATCAGGGGGCATCTATTATCACTGAAATTTCATCCTCACATGGTTACAAGAACTCAGCATCGTCAAAAAGTAACGAAGTCATTCATGGCCCTGAATTAATCTCACAGCATTCAAAAAAGGGCAAAAACTATACAAAGTAGTGAAAAATTGAAGAGCACTTTGCATACATTGGGCACACATGCACATGCGCGAAACAGGAACGTAGAAAGCGTGCATATGCACACGATGCATGACTGTTAGTGCAAAAAGACGTGCACCTGCTAAATGACGCATTTATGAATGTGGTCGGCCTCCCAACCACTTATGGTTCAGCTCCCAAGCCGATTTGACCTCCAAATCCAGGCTGGATCTGAATGGTGGGCTGGTCAAAGACCTAATAATGCCCTAAATGGCCTCTTTTCACACTACAAAGCAGTTACACAATAACCCAATGCAATTCTATAAAAAGCCATGAATGCACCTCATTTTCTCAAGGAATTCAAAGTAATGTTATGCTACCTATATTGTTTTAAGGACTCCATCCTTGACAAGATCACATTGGCACCATTACATTGGGAAATCCATCTCACCATTGAGTGGATTTGCAAAGAGTTCTTTCATCATCATTTTCATTTTCTTTGTTGTAAGAAGAGCTACTAGTGAGGGTCCAAGAGCCTTCCCTTGGAGGAAGAAGGGACTCATAGTCCCCTTTCTTCTTAGTGCTTTGTTTTCATCAATAGATCAAGCCTCAAACATTGGTGACATGGGTATTTTTGTTCTTGTTATCTCTATGTCCCTATGCTCATGATTTTAGTTTTTATTAGTTTAATTCTTAATTATAGTTTTGTTTTTTCTTTCTCTAACTCTTTTCTCTACAACTGTCCTACTCAATAGACCCAACTGAGCTTGAAAGCACCTCTTATTTGCTCACCAAGGTGACGAAAGAGGCGCAACAGAAGTGAAAAAAGATATGACATAGAGGTGAGTGGAGGACATATGTGTGGTAGTAGAAGGTGGGAGGGGAGTGGGAGATGTGACAGAAGGAGGAGAGAGGCAGAGTGGAAGACATATGTCAGTGGGAGTGACAGAGGTAAGAGAAGGTGGTA
>ML782768.1:582605-618527 GCA_009831015.1 Picea engelmannii | reverse complement strand
ATGATGGTGGGAGCCCCGCACTCAAAAAACACTTATATTGGACCCCCCCAATCGTTAAAGTCAGAAAGTCGGGGGGGGATCCAATATGGATCCTACGTCGTAGATCTAAGCGCGCAGATCTCAACCACCCATATCTATGCGTCCGGGCATAAAAACTTAGGATAAGCGACATTTGATGGGGATTTAGCCCGTTTCTTCACCCTTTTCACCAAGGGGTCAATTTCTTAGGGAAAACACCCCCCTTACAAATAAATGTGATAACATAATGTCTTACCATGGACACTTTTTCCAATTGTGATTATTCGAGCCCATGGAGAGCTAACTATTATCGGGTTGTGCTTATTGAGACCTCGCCACTTGTTCTGCTACCTTGATTATTTTTTCACCGACCTGAGATATCAAATCTCGAGCAATGTATGTTGGGTGACTTTAGTGCAGTAGAGAAATTCATCGAAAATATTCTCATATCCCTCATGGTTGAGAAGTTTATGTCTGCAGCAGCACAAGCTTCGTCAACAAGAGGAGTGCAAGCATCCCCATCGACTCCACGTAGATTTGGGCCCTCCCGAAATGCAACAAAGAAACAAACCAAGCATCGTGATGACTTGGCAAATGCAAATCTCATCCCAACAATCCTGCCTGACTAAATCCCGCCTCTTGCTGGCGCGGTGAGTCATGACAATGTCCTGAGGGAATTCGACTACATAGTGATCACCGTGTACCTTTTGAAGGGGATAAGCATAGTAGGAATATAGTTGGAGAGGATTCTGATGCTTAATATCAATGACTTCAACTTGGGAGACTGCAATAACTATGGCATGTTTGAACCACACAGGTATTTGACCAAGAACGGGGAATAAGTTGAAGATAATCCCCCAGTCGTGGACCATGGATATCACGAGGTCCACGATCCTCAATGTGATGAAGTTAGAACACTTCAGTAGACATCAGGAGGTTAACCTGTGCGTTAAACTCTTGATGTCGTGCTTCCATGGCGGTTACCTATGATTGGATAGGTGCATTACAGTAGATCTGACATTGATCCACTGGATCATCGGATTGAGCATGCAAGGACCAGACCCACAAGAATTTTACCCAGAGAAGGTTGTAGATCGTGCCCTGGAACAGACAATAAAAGAAACCTATGGTGATGTGCATAAGGGGAAGTGGGGCTATAAGGTAGCCTCCATCCATAATGGCACAATGTGCCTAGCTTTCCAGTTGATCATTGGTAAGCTCGTCGGGAAGAATAGGCCAACGTAGGTCACGGGGTTTGTCGTTGACTTTGCAGGAAAATGTGTTGAATGGATGCAAATGAATTGGGTGAGCTACCTCATTAACCAGTTAGATAAAGACTGTTGCGAAGCTTAGGATCAGGGCTATGAGTTTCATTTTAGTTGGCTGCTAATTCTCATTACCTTCATTGCTTGGGAGATGCCAGAAGGAGAGACCTTCCCTAAAATTGAGCCTTCTAAACCACTAGTTGTGAAGTTCACTATGCTATGGTATTCGAGCGACATGGAAAAGAAATGGCAGTCAAACACAATGTTCCACACCTATTATCTACAGTTGAAGAGGGCCATTGAATCTTTCCCTTGCATGACACTGAATACACTGCATCGATTCAGGTCATTCATGAAGTTCTGCATAGATAGGCACTGCATCTATATCACTGCACACATATATGAACATGAAGAAGAGCTCCATTCCTATTACAAAATCATAAAGGAGTACATGGAATAAATAACCAAGGAATCTCCTGCAGAGTTCCTTGTACCAGTTGACCAGGAAGAACTCTCCAACCCCAACCTCATCATAATCCCTGTGGTCACTCACGAATAATATGATGCACCCAGCAGCAGCAGGAATACAAAGAAGGAAGAGGTACAGGAATTGAGCAGCGCATCAAAGGAAACTACACTAGATTCACCTGAAGGGGGAGGAGGTGAAGAAGTAGACAAAGAAGAGGATGAATGGGAATAAGACACGCAGAAGTAGGGCGAAGTAACACCACCTAGAGATCCACTGACAAAGACAAAAACATCCAATAAAATAAAGGGTTCCCTGAAGAAACCTTCATCACGGAAGAAGTCAAAAGACAATAAACCTCCATTCCACAATGTGCTCATAGTGGATGACATTGACCTTATCATTGTCGCTATATCAGATACCTCAGAAGACATCTTGCAATGAAGTGGATCCAAACAGGATACAATGTTTGATAGGATCGAGGCAGAGCTCAAAGGGATACATCCGGCTCTTTATTCGAGTTGCGCAGTGCCTACTACATCATTTTCAGCAAGGGAAATAGAAGTAGGAGATGAGCCTACCCATCTACGTAGACTAGAAGACTCGACAAAAGCTCGCCTACATCATGCCAAGGAGGAAAATTAAAAGGCCACAAAGGCCCTGAAGTAAGCAAAGGAGGAAGCCATAGAGAAATGTCAGGTTGCGCAACAAGAAAAAGATGACCTCAAGGCGAAGTTTGCAGAGGATAGAGTGCATATCCAGAAGGAGAAAGAATAGCTACTCATGGAGCAGATGGGAGTCAAGGAAGTAGTCACCAGAGAACTTCTCTCTATGACGAGCCTCACACAGATAGAAGAAGAGACCGTTGAGAGCCAGGTGGGGAATCTCGCTGAAGCCATTTGGTAGCTCCAAGCACAAACAACAGAACTAGAACTACAAGTCGTACCAAGCACTCCATGGGAAGTGTGATATCAAAGAGAATAAACTGCCCAAAGTGCAGTTGAGAGAATCAAGGCATTGTCCTTGGAATGTAAGAAACTTAGTAGTCGAAGTTTTCAGACCTATGAGCACCTTGCAGAGGACCCAGAACTAAGGACATTGGAGTCACAACTCTAGGAGGAAAAGAAGAACGCAACAACAATACAAGAAAAGTTGAAGCTAATATCATCGGTCGAGAGGATGAAAAGGTCAAAGGAACAATGCACGGTTCAGCAACAGGTCCATGCCATCTAGAGTAAAGTTATGGAATTAACCCAGAGGCTCCAACCAGTGCAAGATGAATCTTGCACACTTTTTGAGGAGATTGAGTGATAAGGGGCATAGCTAGAACACGTATTAACCATGGTAGAACAATGCTTGTAAGGACCAGTGACTGAGAAATTTATTCAAGAGTTCATCGAGAAGGAGGCTCTGGCGAAGAAATAGGTCGAGGTAGCTCGATCTAAGATTGAGGCCTTCAAGGCAGAGTTACCCAAATCAGAGTGACTTGGAACGAGTCACAGGTGAGTGTTGGGGGCTTGTTGGCCCTTGACCAGGTTTTGTGGAAACATTGTTCATGTTTGACCAATTTTGGGACTTCGACAGGCTGGTCAAAGATGGAGTGCCAGGTGAAGCGAAGATCGAGTGATCTCTCCCCCTTTTGTGAGATTTTTGGGTTTAGGGTTTATGTAACGGGTATGGGATGTCGGCCCATGGGTCTTACCCATGATTAGGCCCTTTTGTAATGTATAAATATATATCTAGGTGATGTAAGATACACTCTAGATCTAAAAGGTATGCGATGATGAGTGATTTATTATGCTAAGTGAAAGTGATGTAAGTGGCTGGATCTATGTGATTGAGTTAGCTCTGTGCATATTGTGTATTGATAACTTGTAGGGATAAGTGCAAGTGATTGTAAGAAAGGCTATGTGATGTGCCAAGCTCGGGGAAGGAGGATCTGGCGAAGTGCGTGCAGATCTCCTGTCCTATGCGAAGTTGGTTTTGAGGCTCTGTGCATGTAAGGAGATTGACAGAAGATAATAAAGAATACAAAGAGTTGGTGGACGTAGCCCCACACTGGGGGTGAACCACGTATATCCTGTGTTATGGTTTCTTTGTGTGATTGATGTGATCTATGCTTAGTATTGTCATCTTTATGTATGTTATATGCATAATATATAATATCTTAGTAATGTGAATGAATGCTAGAGCTGATCTATTTCTATCTGCTAAGTGCTTGGATGTGTTAGATCTTGTTGAATACTGCGTTGTTCTCAAATTAGGGTTTTACTTGTGATGTGAATAAGGGTTAAATTCTAAGGAATGTTAACTTCTAAGTGCTTTGTTAAAGCATTGTGATCACAGATCTATCTCCCAGCTAGGTTTTAGACACTTGAGTCCTACAACCCCCCCTGCCTCTACCTCGGGTGAGACTTCATATGCTTCGCAGGTGTTGCTGAAAGGGATGGTAGTTAGGGTTTTGTTGGTGCGTTGTTGTAGCATTGAACCCTGGGTCTGCCCCAGTGCCAATAAGGTGCACTTTAATAAAATAACCACTTAAAACAACTTTATAAAAAACTATTACAAAGTTAAGTGCCTTCTAGTGTAAACATAAGGTAACATCTGCATACATGAAAAAACATGTGGAGTACCCCCCGAGCTAAAAAGATAACAAGCACTTTCCTTTTGTTTCATCAATTCTTTCTTGAGTGACTTGTTTTCTTCTCTTTCTTTTCTTAGTTCATCTAAAGTACTGATCAATTCTTCTTCATAAATGTCTCCTTTTTCAATTAGTTTTTTTGTCTCATTTCCTTCATGAAATTACATTTCAATATGTCTGTGTTTTTCACAATTAAATAAAAACAACATACCTCTGTTGATTATGTACTCTTCATATTCTAAATCTGTTTGACATGGTGAACATGTTTCTTCTTGATCTGTACCTGCATCTTCTTTGGCATTTTCTGAATCTGTTATGGGTGAAGAATATATATCATGTAACTTATCCCAAATTTCTTTGGCTGATGAACATTTACCAACCTTTTCTCTTACCGGATTAGATAATCCTTCCCAAATGAAATCCATTGCTATTTTTTTATCCTTCTTTAATTCCTTCTTGGCTGTAGTGTTTTCCCTTTTTGAACTATCATATCCTATAACGAATGATAGCCAAATATAATACCCTGTGCCTATAAAAATACTTTCGTCCTTCCACTCCATAGATCATATTTTAAACCATTATGACCATTAAACAGTGGTACTCCATTCTTAGAATAATCCATGATCTCCTTCCAGTGGTTGTTTCCTGAAGGAACCTGATCTGATACCATTGTCACACTATCACTATGAGATATACTTCTATAACCCTGTACCAATCAACCTACACCAAACAACTTGTAATCAACCTGTATCATAAACAAGTGCATCAACCATGCACCAACCTATACCTCAACATATACCATCAACGAGTGCATCAACCATGCACCAAATGTGCACCAATCACGCATCAAATACACATAAAATATGACTCATCAATATGTACCAACATCATCAACTATACACCTCATGTATGTGCCAACTCATCAACTACTTGTTTCAACCATGTACCCAACTTGTACCTCAACCAAAAGCCCTCATCAATTTCCTCATCCAAATCTGATTTGTAACTCTGTAATAGACCTGATGTATATGATCACATACCTACAAACCTTCCTTAGCTTTAACAACAAGAGACTATCATTTTCATCAAACTTTACTTTAGTCTCACATGACTAATTTTGGATTAGTCAAAAACCCTAACTTGAAATAATAATAAATATGTATCTTTAATGAATAAATATTTGAAAATAGTACACAATATTCTTCAGTGTCTTTTATGCAATTCCTCTAGGTTTCATTACTTGGAACCTCTCATAAAAGGAGTTCTAGCAAAAATGGCATACCTTGTTGATTTCTGGCTTATTCTAGAGAGCGAACTTGTAGAGCTTGTCCCACACAAAATACATAGAATACTACAGGCTGTACTCTAACCAATACATTTTGTCCTACTGAATTTGGATCTGTTATAAATAAGTTATGATGTTTTTACCCGAAAGACCTATTTTAGACTAGTTTCAGGACTAGCCACAAACCCTATTTTCCACAGAGTGTAACTCCAAAAATACAACGACCCACAAGATGAAATTTTTATCAAAGCTACTTGGGTATTTTTCCTCAACGACCTCCATATTTTGAGGTCTAAATCATTCTATAAAAAACATTATTGTGAAAATGGTGAGATGACCTGTAAATAACATACCTTAGAAAGCATCATCAAAATAATTTATCCTCCCTTGAATTTAGGCCTTGTTTACTTCACCTTCCCTCTGAAATTCGGCTTAGATATCCTTTGGTTACCTCAATCACTTGTAGATATTCAATGTGCTCAAGTGTGATTAAATGAGAGACCCTTGCCTCTTATTTATACTTTTATGCAACTTCCTCAAGGGGTTACCTTCTAACCATCTTAAACCACTTTCCTTATTTTATGGATAACCCACTTCTAACCACTTGTCCGCTTAGTAATTTATCCATTAACTTTATTATTTAAACAAATTCTTTTTTATCCGCTTTGACTTATAGTACACTTATTACTTCACTTTATTATTTACCTTCTAAAATATCTTAAACCACTTTCCTTATTTTAGGTCTAACCCTCTTCTAACCACTTGTCCACTTAGTAATTTCTCCATTAACTTTATTTTTTAAATAATTTATTTTGTATCCACTTTGACTTATATTACACTCATCACTTCACTTTATTATTTAAATAATTTTTCTTTGAAACCACTTTGACTACTTTGACCTTTTGGGGCTTCTAGATGACTCGTGAGGGTTCTCCAACTTCACATGGCCATAACTCTCTAACCGTGAGGAGTTATGTGACGTTCCACATACCACCGGAAATGGAATGGCATGTAATATCTATATATAATAGTCTTACCTTAAAATATATTAAAAATCGTAACATTATACATCAAAAAAATTTGGGTCCATTACCCAAACCTTTGTGCTACCAGAACTCACTACCAGACTTTATTCAAGTGTTGACATCAATGACAACCAACCCAAATAATCAAGATCTATCATCCCCACTCTTCATATAAAGAGTGCCAAAGTGGTCGATCCAGTTCCATCATTGATCGATCCCACTCCTCCCTTGAAGAGTGTAACCAAAGTGGTTGATCTGGTTCCATCATTGATCGATCCCACTCCTCCCTTGAAGAGTGCAAAAAAAGTGGTCGATCTTATTCCATCATCGGTCGATCCCACTACTCATTCAAAGAGTGAGGATGTTGCTCAGGTCTAACTCATTAATATTGATTCACCTGGACAAGGGGGTACTCCGCCCATCCCGATGGAAACCCCTTCAATCAATCATATGATTTCTATTAATTGGAATCATTTGACAGAACCCCGTCTTCCTTCTTAAGTGCCTTTCCAAATCACCGTATAGGTTTGTGATAGGAATATTATTAACACTATAATAGATGAAGGTTCTTTTGTCATCATCTTATCCATGAATGCTTGGAAATTTTTTGGTTCGCCACATCTTGCGCCCGTGACTCAAAATTTGTTGACCTTTGGAAAAATATTTAGTCAACCTTTAGGGATCCTTCCCTAGTTTCTAGTTACTTTGGGAGGAAAAACAGTCTAATTCCATGTGATGGTAGTTCACAACCCCTTGGACTTTAGCCTTCTCCTTGGGAAAGACTATGTCTACGTTCTGAGAGATTTTGTGTCCACTGTCTTTCAAGTGATATGTTTCCCTCACAACGGAAACATAGTAGTGTTCGAACAAATTTCATTCATTGACTCTCATCTGATGGTCATCCATCCACCTTCCCTAAATGGTCCATACATGCTAGCGATGTCTGCCCCACCGCAGGTCAATTATGTAATGACATGCCCCATGTGTTCAACCCTACACGAGAGGGAATATCTCCCTTCTCCTAAATTAGATCTGGTAGTTGACATGGTCATCTCTTTGATAGGGATATTAGATCCAGGTATCCCTACCCTTATAGATGAGATTTATTTGGTGAGGAGTGTTTTCATGTGTGTTCGGAGAGACCACAGTATTGTCAATGGATTGTCGAGGTTTCAGATCCATATCAGGATCCATTATCAGGACAAGAAGCCTGGGTTTTAATTGGAGAGAAGAGTTGGTTATAAATACTAAGGGTGTGGGGAGAATTATGTGTCGGCTGGAGTTTTTTGGTGAGGAACTCAGATTAGGTTTATTTAGGGTTTTTTGTAACAATTGTTTAAAAAATAAAATGATTAAATTTTTTTAATTAAATGTTGGTAATCAATTAATTGAAGGTGTATGAGTAAGTATGGAAAAATTGGTAATTATTAATTTAAATATAGGTAATAATTTTAATTAAATATTGGTAGTCAATTAATTGAAGGTTTATTTAGGGGTTTTCTTAAAAATTAATTAAAGATTTTATAAAAAAAATAATTAAAAATTGGTAATTATTTAATTGAAGGTGATGATGTTGTTTTAGGTTTATTGATGAAAATAGTTTTATAGGTTAAAGGTAAAGTTAAGTTTTTTTATATAGTTAAAGTTGTATTAGAATTAATTTAGTGTTTTTAGGTTAGGGTTTGTTTGTTGATTATATTGGTTTTATTAATAAAGTAAGTAAAACAATAAATTAATATTAAATTGTTATTAGTGGTGTTCTTTAGATAAGAAGGTTTATGCTAATTAAAATGAAGAAAGGTTACTAGTGGTTTTATAGGTTATAAGTAAGTATTAAGTTTTCAATAGATCAAGTTGTATGGGGTTAGATTAGTGTTTAAGGTTTTTTTGGTGCTAATAATAGATTAATATTAGAATTTTGTATTAATGGTGTTAATTAGGTAATCACGTTTTATATTAAATAAAATTAATTTTAAGGGAAGGTTGGTTTGAGAGTTACTTTATCTGTTGTTTTTCTTATTTTTATGGATCAAGAGAACCAATTACCATTTAATTCTAGGCCTTTGTCTACGTTTAGGTTGTCTGGGTGTTTGCGGATTTCAATTGCTTCTCTAATCTGTCATTTAAAGAGGTGTTCTTCTTTGGCTAAAATTTTAGTGTCTTCTAGGCGAACATGGTTTTTTGTTTTAAAGGAGTCTTTTTCCAAGGCAGAGCTGTGAATGCGTTTATTATTTACATTAGTTGCATGTTCTTTAATCCTAATCTAGAAGGAACGACCAGTTTCACCGATGTAGCATTCACCGCAGGAGCATTCTATTTCGTAAATTCCTTTGCCTTTATCAGGGTCAAGTTTTTCTTTAATGTATCTCATACTTTGTTTGATGGTTTCATGTGGTTTGAAGGAGGTCTTGATCTCTTTTTCGCTAATGAATTTCACAATATTATTGGTTACTCCTTGGATGTAAGGTAAGTAGGCATTTCTATTGGGGTTTTGGTTTTCTAGGGAGTTAGGGTTTTTGCTAGTTTTTGCTAGGGATTTATTTATTGTATTTGTAATGTATTTATGTTTATAACCTATGTTTTTAAAGACATTGGAGAGGTGATATTTTTATTTTTCTAGGTGTGTTTCATCGAAAATTCTGATGGATCTTGTGGATAAAGTTTTTAGGACACCTATTTTCTGGTTGGGGTGGTGATGGGAGTTTGCGTGGAGATAGTTTTCTATGTGGGTCTTTTTTCTATAGACCGCATGTCCTAAATTCCCATCCCTTTTTCAATTGATTAGAATGTCTAGAAAGGGGATACTATTTTTTTCTTCGAGTTCCATAGTGAATTTTATTTCTTCTGAAATGTTATTTAGTTATTGAAAGAAATTTTGTAATTCATCTTTACCATGGGGGCATAGTACATTAGTGTCATCAACAAAATTTTTCCACCTTGATGGTTTCTGATGTAGGGGCATCACCTTCAAAGTCAAAACTCAAGCATGGAGGCAAATGAACAACATCTCAGCAATGACAGAGTTTCAAATCACAAATTAACTCAGAATTAAATCGGGTTGTTGAGATATTTTGTAAACATCATTTTAAAAATGTAACTTGGTTGTAAAGTCGTGAAGGACTGTAATGGATTGCAAATATTGAGTGTTGACTCTTATCTAGAAATAACTGTTATTTATTGTAATAGGACAGAGTAGGTAAGTGCTAAGAGTTTGATAGGATATGTTGCAGATAGGACGAGAGAGCTCGTGGAGTCGATCCTTAGATAGTTTATTGTTGCATTCTGATAGATCAGAATGTATGAGTATTGTAAGAGATCAGAGGGATCAATAGAATATAGTAGAAGAAACATCATGTAATTTTCTTTTATGAAGGAATAGAACAGATAGAATTGTCCCAAATCCTTGGACTGTGTTCATTTAATGTATGGATGAATGGACATTATATTTTGTGTATGTTATTTACTTCATTTCATTCATGTAATATTGTTCGAGAGATTGACTGTATGAGTTCATGTCAAAACTGGAAGAGTTTCAATTTTTTCTCTTCTGACACTCGTATGCAAGGTGTGCATATTGAATGCAAGGATTGGATCGACTGAGTCTTGGAGTGACTCAGATAATTTCAGAGAGAACAAAGGAAACTTATAATGGGTGCAAGGTGTGCACAACGTCGTGAAATGACCAAGCGTCGAAGAACCCGAACCATAGTAATGCCAGGTGGGTGAGAAGAACTTCTTTTCAAGAAATCCTTCGATCTAAATTATCGAAATCCCGAGAATGTAAGGTGTGTGTGGGGAATCAAAATACTTTTAAGGAAGAAGCTCATAAGGAATAATACTTTCCATAAAGTGTTAGAGAGAGCCGATAGTCGGACTCGTAAGGAGGAGTAAACGTTTGAAACCTTTAAGGACAGAGAAATCTTCCAAGTCGAGAGAACTCAGAAGCTCAGGAGGAGGAGAGAAAGTAGTCATTGGATCACTGTGAAAATTATCAACAGTCTTTTTATCAGAGTGAAGTGCACGATCCTTAACGCTTCGAACACAGAGGAGAGAGAAAACTCACAAGAGTTGAGAAATGAAATTTTCGGAGCCCGAAAAGCCAGAGATCCAAAATAGAATCTCAATCGCTCGATTAGTAGGAACAGATCTAAACCGTCAGATTGTTCGGGGGAAAATTCAAGAATCGGATCGCCGAAGTAAATCTGAGTTGTCAGATACCATGATTCTAGGAGGAGGTGAGTTTTAACTTTGATATTTCTGAAGCACGGAGAGTCGAAGGGCTAGAGCGAATCTGGACCGCTGGATCTAGGAGGACACATGTTGACAGGTTGGAATATCTAGAGGAAGGCGAAGGTCGAAGTGTTGAAACACCCGAAGCCCAAAGAGCCAAAGGGTCGAGAGAAATCGATCTATAAGTGGACACTTGTCAATATATCATGAGCTCCATGAAACTTGAAGTGAGTTTTTAGTTTGAGATCTGAGATTGCCAAAGTGTGAAGACCCAAAAACCCGAAGTAAAATATGGGTCATGAGATCTAAGGGATACGTGGAGTGAATCCATGAACTCTGGGTAAGGTCCCGAAGTGGTTCATATCTTTTGGATTCGGAGGATACGTGGTGCACATTTGTGAGCTCTAGGTAAAGAAACGAAGAAATCCTCGATCATTAGATTAGGAGGACATGTGTCAGTGGATCACAGACTCTGGTTAAAATCCATTGGGAAAAAGAAGTTTGAGATTTGAGATCTTAGAAGTCCAGACACCCGAAGGAGATCTCGACCATCGATCAAGAAGAGGGTTGCAGGGTTGTTGATCTGAGTTGAAAGGTCAAACATCTGAAGTGGGAGAAGAACCCGTTGGAAGATTGGTTGTTGTCATTGATGTCAACCCTAGTCATGGGTTTTGGACCACAATATTGATTAAGGTATTTGGACATGAAGGACAATGCACATGCAGATACAACACCCATGGATGGATAGTATACATCATGTTGTTTCTGGTGGTATGTGGCATGTCATGTGGATCCTCATGGTTGAGGAGAAATCAACTTTTGAAGATGACAAAGTGAATTGAATAAGGAAGTACATGTAGGCCCTGAATATAATTAAAGAAAATAATTACAAAATAAGAAAGTGTCAAGCCATCCCTAATGTTAAATAGAAGTGACATAAATGGTATAAATGTTGATTAAGGTTGGTTGTTATTGATGTCAACCCTTGAAGAAATCCCCGTACCACAAAGGTTTGGGTAATGGACCCAAGATTGTTTGATGTAAATATGACTCATTATTTTTTTGTCATGGTTTATAAGAAGTAAATATGGATGAACTCCAAAATGGTCCCCTTATGGTGAAAGCTCTCACGGGAAGACGCTTTGCGGAGTAAGAGAACCCATGCTTAATTGTGGAATAATGAGATGAAGGAAAGTTAATTTGTTAGGGAAAATATCCTAGATGGATAGTGTTTGTCATTCCATTTTTGGTGGCATGTAGAACATCACATAACTCCTCACAGTTAGAGAGTTATGACCATGACCCAGGTTTGGGTAATGGACCCAAGTTTGTTTGATGGATAACGGTATGATTTTTGATATATTTGAAGGTAATACTATTCTATGTGTATATCAAATTTCATTCCATTTCTAGTGGTATGTGGAATGTCACATAACTCCTCACGGTTTGAGAGTTATGGCCTTACGAAGTTGGAGGACCCTCATATGTCATCTAGAAGCCCCAAAAGGTCAAAGTAGTCAAAGTGGTTTACGAGATTTTAAAAGGTAAATAATAAAGTGAAGTGATGAGTGTATTATAATTCAAAGTGAATACAAATTAATTATTTCAATAATAAATTTAATGGATAAATTAGAAGTGGGTTAACCCTAAAATAAGGAAAGTGGGCCAAGTGACCTAGAAGATGTTTTTAAGGAAGCTACTCGGAGAGTATAAATAAGAGGCAAGGCTCTCTCATTTTAATTACGCTTGAGAATATTGAATATCTATAGGTGTCTGAGGTAACCAAGGATATCTAAGCCGAATTTATAAGGGAAGGTGAAGAAAAGAAGACTAAAATGCAAGGAAGGATAAATTATTTTGATGGTGCTTTCTAAGGTATGTTATTTACAGGTCATCTCACCATTTTCGTTATAACTTTTTTTATATAATGATTCAAACCATAAAATTTATATTCCATTGATAAAACATACCCAAGTATCCATGGTAAAAAATTTATCTTGTGGTTTGTTGTATTTTGGGAGTTACACTCCGCGGAAAATAGGGTGTGTGGCTAGTCTTGAAACTAGTCAAAAACATGTGTTTCGGGTAAAAACGTCATAAATTATTCATAATAGATCCAAATTTAGTGAGACAAAATGTGTTGGTTAGGTTAAATTCTATAGTATTCTTTTTATCACTTTCATATCAATTCAATGAATATTTTGTGCGGGGCATGCTCTAAAAGGTCTCTCTCTAGAAGAAGGCAGAATTCAGCAAGGTATGTCATTTTTGCTATAAGTCATTTTTTTGAGAGGTTCCAAGTAGTGACACCTGGAGGAATTTCATAAAACACACTGAATAAAATTGTGTATCATTTTCATATCTTTATACATTACAGGTTCAAAGTTATGATTACTTCAAGTTAGAGTTGTTGACTAATCCAAAACTAGACATGTGAGACTAAAGAAAAGTTTGATGAAAATGCTAGTATCTTGTTGTTAAAGTTAAGGAAGGTTTTTAGGAATGTGATCATATACACCAGGTCTATTATAGATCTACAAATAAAATTTGGATGATGAAATCGATGAGGGCTTTTGGTTGAGGTACATGTTGAGTACATGGTTGAGACAAGTAGTTGATGAGTTGGCACATACACGAGGTGTATAGTTGATGATGTTGGTACATATTGATGAGTCATAGATGATGAGTAGTTGAAACATGATTGGTACATGGTTGGATGCACTTGTTTATGGTATAGTTTGATTACAGTTTGTTTGGTATAGGTTGGTGGATGGTTGATGCACTTGTTTATGGTACAAGTTGATTATAGGTTGAGGTACAGGTTGATGCATGGTTTATGCATGGTTCAGATTTATTGGTACAGTTTTACAATGGTATATCTCACAGTGATAATGTGACAGTGGTTCCATCATTCTACTTCTACTTCAAGGTGGCAGGACAGGACAAGGACAGATGGTTGTAGCAACCTTCTGGTTGTAGCTGGAGAACATAGGGGGTTGTAGCCTCTTTCTGGTTGTAGCCATAGAATTGGGGAGTTGGAGCTTCCCTCGGGTTGTAGCCTGAGAAAGTAGGGGTTTGGATCCTCTTTCTAGTTGCAGCTGGAAAACAAAGGAAGTTGATGCTTCCAATGAATGTAATTCTTCAAGACATATAAGAAAAAGAATTCTGTGGTTTTCTCCCGATTTGGGTTTCCACGTAAAACACTGGTGTACTCTGTATGTGTGTGATTGTTTATTTCTTACTACTCATTATTGGATAATAATTCTACATTGGTATAACATTTGAATAAAAATGATTATAATTATGCTATTACTGATTCACCCCCCCTCTCAGTAATCCAACAATTGGTATCAGAGTAGGTTCCTTCAAAAATCAGTTTAACCACTAAAAGGTAGATCATGGAGAGTACCAACTCGTATAAAAATGGAATAGCACAGTTTGATGGATAGAATTATGATTTTTGGAGAATAAGGATGAAGACATATATACAGGCACATGGATTTCAAGTTTGGAAATCAATTGTAGATGGATACAGAGCACCAACAGTTCCACCAACAAATAACAAAACAGTGAGACTCGGTGAGAATAATTCCAAAGCCAAAAATGCACTTTTGAATGGTCTTGGTGATACGGTATTCACCAAAGTTTCACATTGTAAATATGCTAAAGTGATTTGGGACAAGCTTCAAAATATTTATGAAGGATATTCAAAAGTCAAAGAAGCAAAGCTTCAAACTTACAGAGGTCAGTTCGAACAACTAAAAATGAAGGAAGATGAAGATATCGTAGCCTACTTCTTATGAGTCGATGAAACAGTGAATGCAATCATAGGATTGGGAGAAGAAATTGAAGAATATGTAAATGTTCAAAAGGTACTAAGATCTCTTCCTATGAGATTCAACCCTAAGATATTAGCACTAGAAGAAAGATTGGATCTAAACTCAATAAGCATGGACGAACTGCATGGAATCTTCACAGCATATGAGATGAGAATTGAACAGGAAAATCCATATGTAAAAGAAGCAACCTTCAAAGCATCCAAAAGATCAAAGAAAAAGAAAAATGAACAAGAAGAATATAGCAGTAGCAACAATGTCTCGAAATATGATGAAGAAGTGTCCAACTTCGTCAAAATATTGAACAAAGGAACCAACGGTAGGTATAGAGGCAAGCTTCCTTTAATTTGTTTTAATTGTGATGGTATTGTTCATTTTGATAACAAATTTCATCATAAGAAAAAATAGAAATGATGAAGGTTACTCAAAAGGCAGACAAACATATAAAGGTAAAAGAACTACAAAGAAAGTTTTCAAGAAATCATCAGATGAAGATGAAGTCAGTGATAGTGAAACAGGGAGAGTTCTATTCATGGTAGTAGAAGACTCTGATAAAGAAGACTCTGAAGAATAATATGAAGAAGCATATGAAGAAGAAATTGAAAAAGTAGAAGTTGATTTCCAAGAAGAATTAATGAGTTCCATAGAAGTTATAATAAGAGGAAAGAAGAAAAACAAGAAACTACAAGAAAAACTAGATAAGAAAAGAGACACTCAAGAACTAGAACAAATGATCACAAAATTGAAGGTTCAAATAGAATAAGATAAAATAATTGAAGAAGCACTCAAAGAATATCTAGAAGGAGAGAACGGGATCATTGATAACCTAGAAGCAAAGATTGTCACACTGAGAAAGGATATTCAAAAGAAAAATATGCAGAATAGCTCAAAAGTTCTAGATGACATTATCAACAGTAAAAATCTCATCTTGACAAGTCCAGACTTGGATACAATAAAAAAAAAGGGATTAATATCTAAAACAATAGAGCACAAAACAAATCCAAAAAGCTATGCAAAAAAAATCAAAGGGGATAAAAAGATATACAAGCAAGATTACAGGGACACTCCTCCACCGAGAAGATTCAGATTTCAGAATCAACAACAGATAGACAGGCCTCAAGAAGAAGAAGGATTCATAAGAGAACATCCTTTCAAAATATCTTCAACTACCAGGTATCAAACTATAATTTTTGGTTTATGTTGTGCATGTAATAATTTTGGACATAAAGCTGTAAATTGCAGAGCTAACAACAGGAACAATAACTACTTTGAGAGCCATACACAAAAGGGTTATTCAAGAAGACCTAGTGAAACATAGAGACAAAGTTACAACAAGTTTGAATCTTTGTGCACTGAAGTGGAATGTTACAAATGTAACAATTTTGGACACATGGCCAAAAATTGTAGAATGATAGTCCCTCCTAAAGAACCTCAACAGAGTCACAAACAAGAACCTCAGAGAATGACATGGATAAGAAATCAAGATCAGTATAGCAATGAAAAATGCACAGTCGCTCTACAAGCTAAATAGAATAAACGTGGTTGGTATGTTGACAGTGGATGTTCAAAACACATGACAAGTGATAGAGACAAGTTTCTTACATTATGAAAGGAAAGAGATGGATCAGTCTCCTTCGGAAATGATGATTCGACCAAAATCATTGGAAAATGAACAACTTGAATTGGGAATAAGAATGAAAAGGAAGAAAATGTTCTACTGGTAGAAGATATGAAACATAATCTTTTAAGTGTGAGTCAAATGTGTGACCAATGTCATAAATTTACTTTCGATTCACAAAAGTGTGAGATAAGAAAAGAAGGTTCAGGGAAATTGGTCGCTACAGCTGCAAGAACTTCAAGCAACATATATATATTAAGCAAAATTGGAAATGAAAAGTGTTGTCTAGGAAAGGAAGATGAAAGTTGGCTATGGCAAAGAAGAATGGGTCACATGCATTTTGATAACCTTGTCAAAGTCAACAAAAGAGAAGCAGTGGGAGAAATGCCCCAGATCATGAAACCAACCAACACTTTATGCAAGCATTGCCAACAAGGAAAGAAAACAAAGACTAGGTTCAAATCAAAGGAATATTCAACAACAAAACCACTGGATATTGTGCATACTGATCTAGTTGGACCAACTACAAAAAAAGTCTTAAAATGTGAGAGATACTTTATGTTATTAGTTGATGATTATACAGGAATGACTGCAGTTTGATTTCTCAAGAACAAGTCAGAAGCTTTTGAAAACTTCAAGATCTACAAGGAAATGGTTGAAAATTAAATGGATTCAAGAATCAAATGCTTAAGATCAGATAATGGGGGATAATTCACCTCAAAGAAATTTATGGACTACTGCAGCAATCATGGAATAAAAAGGCAATTCTTCGTCGCTAGGGCACCTCAACAGAATGAAGTTGTTGAAAGAAAGAATAGGACAGTACAAGAAATGGCTCGAACAATGATAATGGATTCAAAGTTGACAGATATTTTTTGGATATAGGCAGTGCATACAACAGTTCACATTCAAAACAGAGTAATGTTCATAAACAACACCGATAAAACTCCCTACGAGCTATGGAAAGGAAGGCCAGCAAATGTGAAGCACTTCAGAGTTTTTGGAAGCAAATGCTACATCAAAAGAGAAGATTGAAGAATGGGAAAGTTTGACTCTAATATGGGCAAAGGAATACTTATTGTTTACTCAAGTACAAGGAAATCATACAAGTGTTAAAATCTAAGATTAAACAAATTTGTGGAAAGCATCAATGTAACAATTGACGAAACAGGAAGACCAAAATCAAAGGAAGAAGAAAACAAGTCAATGGAACACATTTTCAAAGAATAAGATGAAAAAGAAGTAGAAGAGGAAGATGAATATGAAGAGATTCCAACAGAAGCAAAAGAGAAAGTTCAACAAGTATCTCTAAAGACACCTAGCAAACGAGTAGAGAAGAATCATCCTTCAGATCAGATTATTGGAAACAAAGATGCAGAAGTTGAGACTAGAAGAAAAATCTGTTCACCATAACAAACACACCTAGCACTCTTATCTACAATTGAACCAAACTATTTTGAAGAAGACAACAAGGATGAATTTTTGAATAAGGCCATGGATGAAGAATTGGATCAAATAGAGAAAAATGACACTTGGGAATTGGTTCCAAGACCAAAGAATAAGAATGTGATCGACACAAAATGGGTTTCAGTAATAAATTGAATGAAGATGGAAAAGTTACAAGGAACAAATCTAGATTGGTATGTAAAGGATATGAACAGATTGAAGGAATCGACTTTGAAGAGACATTTGCCCCAGTTGCTAGAATGAAAGCAATCTATTTTCTTTTAGCTTATGCATGCTCCAAAAATGTTAAAGTATATCAGATGGATGTAAAATCATATTTTCTAAATGGGGAACTTGAAGAAGAAGTCTAAATTGAACAACCAGAAGGATTTCAGTTGTCAGAGAACACATACTATGTGTGTAAATTAAAGAAGGCCTTGTATGGTCTAAAACAGGCTCCTAGAGCATGGTACTCCAGACTGGATAAGTATTTGCAGTAGGCAGGGTTCAGAAAAGGAAGTGCAGGCAAAAACCTCTACATATAGGTAAGTCAAGGTAATATTTTGTTAATTGAAGTTTATGTTGATGATATTATTTTTGGTAGTGATGATGATAGGTTAAGCTAGAAATTTGCAAAAGACATGCAAAATGAATTTGAAATGTTGTTACTTGGAGAACTATCCTTCTTTTTGGGACTTCAGATACATCAAAGCAACCAAGGAATTTTTATTTCTCAAACCAAGTATATCAGAGAAATTCTAAAGAGGTTCGGAATGGAAGATTGCAAACCAGTTATCACTCCCATGCAAACCAGTTGTAAGTTGATCAAATATGATGATTCGAAGTCTATAGATCAGAGGAAATACATGTCAATGATTGGAAACCTACTATATGTGACATCATCCAGACCAGATGTAATGCAGGCAGTTGGATAGGTGGCATGATTTCAAGCAGAACCAAAGGAATCACATGTATTAGCAGTAAAGAGGATCTTCAGATATCTCAAAGGAACAAAAGAGTTTGGATTATGGTATCCAAAATGAAAAGATCGATCACTTATTGCCTACACAGATGCAGATTGGGCAGGTTGTATTGATGATCGACGAAGCACCAGTGGAGCAACGTTCTACTTAGGTGAGTGTTTGGTGTCATGGATAAGAAAGAAACAATCATCAGTATCACTATCTATAGCTGAGGCAGAGTATATTGTAGAAGCAACATGTTGTACACAGGTTCTTTGGATCAAACAAGCTTTGTCAGATATATAGGATGAGTATGATGAGCCCATTCCAATATATTGTGATAATATAAGTGCCATCAGTATCTCAAAAAACTCGGTGGTGTACTCCAAGACGAAGCACATTCCAATCAAGTATCACTTTCTATGGGAATAGGTAGTAGGAAAGAACATCAAAATTGAGTATGTGGGAATAGAAGAACAAGTGGCAGACATCTTTACAAAACCACTTCCACGGGAAGCGTTTGAATATCTTCGCCAAAGATTTGGAGTTATTTATACTCCAAAATGAATGATTTTTGAATTCTTTTTGAATGCTTATCTTATATGTCTTAGATGTACATGAGGAAGCACCATAAGAGGACATTTCAGTCAGGGGGAACAACCCCATATGGAAAGATACCTTTGCCATTGATGACAAAGGGGGAGAGATTTATTAGATGTAGAGGATAGAGGCATGCTTCCAGGGGGAGTAGATGTATCAGATGTAGAGGACAGAGGTAGATTTATCATATGCAAAGGACAAAGGCACGGTTCTAGGGGGAGCATGAGTGATATGATTTCAGTATTGCATCAGAGTGTTTCCATCAATTTCAAAGGGGGAGATTGTTGATTAAGGTTGGTTGTCATTGATGTCAACCCTTGAAGAAAGCCCCGTAGGAAAAAGGTTTGGGTAATGGACCCAATATTTTTTTATGTAAATATGACTCATTATTTTTTTTTCATGGTTGATAAGAAGTAAATATGAATGAACTCCAAAGTGGTCCCCTTATGGTGTAAGCCCTGACAGGAAGATGCTTTGCGGAATAAGAAAACCCATGCTTAATTTTGTAATAATGAGATGAAGGACAGTGAATGTTTTAGGGAAACTATCCTAGATGGATAGTTCTTATCATACCATTTCTGGTGGTATGTAGAATGCCACATAACTCCTCACGGTTAGAGAGTTATCACCATGTGAATTTGGAGAACCCAGGTTTGGGTAATGGACCCAAGTTTGTTTGATGGATAACGGTATGATTTTTTCTATATTTGAAGGTAATACTATTCTATATGGATGTTACATATCATTCCATTTCTGGTGGTATGTGGAATGTCACATAACTCCTCATGGCTTGAGATTTTTGGCCTTACGAAGTTGGAGGACCCTCATATGTCATCTAGAAGCCCCAAAAGGTCAAAGTAGTCAAAGTGGTTTAAGAGATTTTAAAAGGTAAATAATAAAGTGAAGTGATGAGTGTATTATAATTCAAAGTGAATACAAAATAAATTATTTCAATAATAAATTTAATGGAGAAATTAGAAGTGGTTTAACCCTAAAATAAGGAAAGTGGGACAAGTAACCTAGAAGATGTTTTTAAGGAAGCTACTTGGAGAGTATAAATCAGAGGCAAGGCTCTCTCATTTTAATTACACTTGAGAATATTGAATAAATATAGGTGTCTGACATAAAAAATGATATCTAAGCTGAATTTCTAAGGGAATGTGAAGAAAAGAAGGCCGAAATGCAAGGAAGGATAAATTCTTTTGATGGTGCTTTCTAAGGTATGTTATTTACAGGTCATCTCACCATTTTCTCTATAACTTTTGTTTTATAATAATTCGGACCATAAAATTTATATTCCATTGATTAAACATACCCAAGTATCTGTGGTAAAAAATACAACTTGTGGGTCATTGTCTTTTGGGAGTTACGCTCTGTGGAAAATAGGGTTTCTGGCTAGTCCTCAAACTAGTCAAAAACAATTTTTTCAGGTAAAATAGTCATAACTTCTTCATAATAGATACAAATTCCATGAGACAAATTTTTTTTCTTAGGGTAAATTATGTATTATGTTTTGTAACATTTTCCGATCAATTCAATGAATATTTTGTGCGGGGCATGCTCTACAAGGTCACTCTCTAGAATAATCTAGAATTCAACAAGGTATGCCATTTTTGCTATAACTCCTTTTCTGAGAGGTTCCAAGTAGTGAAACCTGGAGGAATTGCATAAAACACATTGAATAAAATTGTATATCAGTTTCATATATTTATACATTACAGGTTCAAAGTTATGATTACTTCAAGTTAGGGTTGTTGACTAATCCAAAACTAGACATGTGAGACTAAAGAAAAGTTTGATGAAAATGCTAGTATCTTGTTGTTAAAGTTAAGGAAGGTTTTCAAGAATGTGATCATATACACCAGGTCTATTATAGAGCTACAAATCATATTTGGATGATGAAATTGATGAGGGATTTTGGTTGAGGTACATGTTGAGTACATGGTTAAGACAAGTAGTTGATGAGTTGGCACATACATGAGGTGTATAGTTGATGATTGGTGCATATTGATGAGTCAGAGTTGATGAGTAGTTGACACATGATTGGTACATACTTAGTACATGGTTGGATGCACTTTTTTATGGTACAGTTTGATTACAGGTTGTTTGGTACAGGTTGGTGCATGGTTGATGCACTTGTTTATGGTACAGGTTGATTACAGGTTGAGGTATAGGTTGATGCATGGTTGATTCATGGTTCAGATTTATTGGTACAAGTTTATAGTAGTATATCTCACAGTGATAGTGTGATAGTGGTTCCATCATTCTACTTCTACTTCAGGGTGGTAGGACGGGGCAAGGACAGGTGGTTGTAGCCACCTTCCGGTTGTAGCTGGAGAACATAGGGGGTTGTAGCCTCCTTCTGGTTGTAGCTAGAGAATTGGGGAGTTGGAGCTTCCCTCAGGTTCTAGCCTGAGAAACTAGGGGGTTGGAGCTTCCTTCCATTTGCAACTGGAAAACAATGGAAGTTGGTGCTTCCAATGAATGTAATTCTTCAAGACATATAAGAAAAAGAATTATGTGGTTTTCTCCAGATTTGTGTTTCCACGTAAAACACTGGTGTACTGTGTATGTGTGTGATTGTTTATTTCTTACTGCTCATTATTGGATAATAATTCTACATTGATATAACATTTGAAGAAAAAAGATTATTATTATGTTATTACTGATTCACCCTCCCTCTCAATAATCCAACAATAAATACATATCATTTTACATTCATTTTAAACACAATTCGAATTTAAGAGGAAATCAGAAGTAAAGAAGGTTGGATTTCAAGGGAGGATGAAGTCTTTTGGTGATGTGTTCTAAGGTATGTTATTTTCAGTTCATCTTACCATTTTCACTATAACGTTTTTTCTAGAATGATTTAGATGGTGAAATTGATATGGTATTGAGAAGACATATCAAGGTACCTCTGGTATAATTTTCATCTCTTGATTAGCTATAATTATGGAGATACGCTCTGTGGAAGATAGGGTTTTTGACCAGTCTTGAAGCTAGTCAATAAATAGGTGTTCTGGGTAAAACAATCATAACTGATTCATAGAGAATCCAAATGAAGTGGAACAAATTGCATTGGAAATATTACAGAATGTATTTTCTTTTATGCGAGTTTCAGAATCTAATGTTAAATATTGAGCGTGGGGAATTATGTACAAGTTCGATCTCCTAAATAAACCAGAATTGAACAAGGTCTACCATTCTCTCTATAAATTCTTTTTGGGGAGGATTCAAGGAGTGAAACTTGGAGAAGTTTCAGAGAATACATTGAGTAATATTATCTACAGGATCAGAGTATTCCAAGAATTGAATAGTTGCATAAATTGAAGAAGTCTCGGGAAGCATTATCAGGTTCTATGTGATGGTTGGTTGATGGTGTTGATTTAATGTAAAGTTTTATTATCTCTCATATATTCTTGGGTGGAAGGAAGGGGCAAGGATGGAGAGTTCAAATCTCTCTTGATATTGGAGGATTGTATCTTCCTCTTGGAGGTTTATCCCTCCCTTTACATTTGGAATATGTAGCTACCTTTGGAAGTCATTACTTCCCTTGAATTATAACTATTGATTATTTCTCATATATTGTGCATGGTGTATTGTGGTGTATTGGTGTAACTCTTATACTATTGTTCATTTATCATTGGATATAATTGAATGGTTTAAGTATAAGTTTAAAAATGTTTTAAATTTTACTTCATACTGATTCACCCCCCTCTCAATATCAACAATTGGTATCAGTGAAGGTTACCTTTAGTACAGTTTAACCAATGGAAGGAAGATCCTCATCCAATGATTGAAAGAGATGACACTAAATAATAAAAGTCCAATGAAGAAGAAGAAAGTAATGAAGAAGAATTGATTCAACAAGAAGATGAGAATCTTAAACAATTGAAACATGTTGAGATTGAAAATAGAAAGATCAAAGACACGCATAGAAAAATAAGAAGTGCATTGGGTAGTTATGAAAAGACAGTTGTAAGCTTGAAGAAACAATTAGAAGAATTTGAGAAACTAAGAGAAGAAACCATTTCCTTGAAAACTCTACTCGAAGAAGGAAGAAGAATAGGAGAAGTAAAGAAGGTCCAAATGATGAAGAAAGAAGAAGATTGTGAGAAACTTGAACAAGAAGTTGTCTCATTGAGGAAGAGCTTAAGAAACTCTCAAGTGCCAAAAGAATTAACACATTTTGGATGCATGGGTGAAACTTCACACAAAGAAGAAGCAAATACCAACAAGAAGGTTGAAGAAAGAGCTACACAGGCAGTTGATGAGAAGTGGACCAGGATACCAGAAAGAAGGAATGATTACAAAAGAGATGAATATCCAAGAAGACCTTCTACCTTCAGGAATCAAAGAAGCTTCAATCAGAATGAAGGAAACTATAGAAGAGTAGATCATGAAACCAGATGGACTACATCACAAAGAAGGCCACTTACTCCAAGGTATCAAAATCTATTTCTTGGTCATTGTTATACTTTCAAAAAAATTGGACATAAGGCAATTAATTACAGAATCAATGAAAGGAACAAATAGGCAAGAAACATGAATGGTGTAAATAGAAGATATGGAAATAATCATGGATTTGTCAACAAAAGTTATAATTAATTTTCCCCATTAATGGACAAAAATATTGTATGCTACAAATGTAATTATCTTGGTCACAAAGAACAAGATTGTAGATATATGAATGAAGATGTCCCTATGCCAACCACGTATGGAGAAGGAAAGAGATTCCAAAAAATGAAGATTGTCGAATAGAATTAACTGTTGAAGAATGTAAAGAAGAAGATGAATGGAACATAGATAGTGGATGTTCTTCACACATGACTGGGGATCAAGACAAATTCATCAGCTTGAAGAGAAATGGTGGCAATGTTGCATTTGGAGATGACTCATCTGCCAAAATACTTGGAGAAGGTGTAGTAGAGCTTGGAAGAAAAAATGTAAAAGAAACGAATGTCCTATTGGTTGAAGACTTGAAGCATAATCTACTCAGTGTTAGTAAAATCTATGATCATGGATACACTCTTACGTTTTTACTCCCAAAAATGTAAAATCAGAGAAAATAACTCAGGAAGAATGGTTGCAACTGCAACAAGAATACCAAACAACATATACATCCTAGACATGAAGAAGAGAGAGAATACAGAAGCCACACAAAAGGATTCCATGGAAGAAAAAGTTCGAAAGACCAAAAATAAGGATGAAGTATTATTGAGTGCCACATGTTTAGGGGGAGTAGCCCCAAAGAAGAGAGTTACCTTTTTCCATTAAACTCAGGGGGAGAAATCCCTACCCTTTGCCATTGATTTCAAAGGGGGAGAGAAATTGGGATCATTAGGATAGGGAGAGCATGAGCGTTGCAATCAATGACAAAGGGGGAGATTGTTGGAAGATTGGTTGTTGTCATTGATGTCAACCCTAGTCATGGGTTTTGGATTGCAAGATTGATGAAGGTATTTGGACATGAAGGAGAATGCACATGTAGATACAACACCCATGGATGGATAGTATACATCATGTTGTTTCTGGTGGTATGTGGCACGTCATGTGGATCCTCATGGTTGAGGAGAAATGAATTTTTGAAGATGACAAAGTGAATTGAAGAAGGAAGTACATGTAGGCCCTGAAGATAATTAAAGAAAATAATTACAAAATAAGAAAGTGTCAATGTTGATATTATGGTAGCTGCGGGAGGTATTTACCTCCACGTGTAAACCTGACAGAATAGAATACTCTGGGAAGCAAGAAGAAACCTTAATGAGTTGGCTAATAACCCTAGAAGACATGTCGTCTCAAGAAGATAACTTGTATTAGGTTATTAGCCTCCAAGGGAAGAAGTCGTCCAGAATAAATAATATATAATGAATAGATAGATACCCAGAATGAGAAGTCGGCCCAGGCAGTTAGCCAGAATTACTATAAATACAGGAGGCTATTCTTCATTCTGGTAGGCAGTCTCAAAATTGTAGAG
The DNA here is from genome assembly GCA_009831015.1 of Picea engelmannii. Taxonomy (NCBI): domain Eukaryota; kingdom Viridiplantae; phylum Streptophyta; class Pinopsida; order Pinales; family Pinaceae; genus Picea; species Picea engelmannii. The sequence continues at coordinate 593,158 of ML782768.1, read as the reverse complement.
CAACACTTGTACACACTGCAGTGCCCAGTTTTGTGCGCAGGTTTGGAGGAGAGCTTCCAGTGTAGCTACTGTAGCTAGCAGTTACATTTTTTATTGGACTATCTCTTGGCTAGGGTTTGGACTATCTGATCAGGTCTTGTTGGTGCATTATCCTTGGGGAAAGGTGTGCTACCCTTTGTTTGGCTATATAGACTAGGGTTTGCTTCCAGAGTGATTCTTTTTCAAGGTTAAGGTGCTCAGAGGGTGGCTTCGGCCTATGGTTGGGTGACAATAGTGGTATTGTCAATGGTAAAATGAGCACACCCATTATATTCTAACAGGTTATGAGCCCACACATCCTTCATTCAGTCTAACTGCTGGAAGGAAACATAGCCGTAAGGATACTAAGCTCATTGAAGAACTACCGCTAGTGTTTCTAGCAAGAGAAGTCACCATAGCACTATCGCTAGGGTTACTAGCAGGTGCAGTTGAAGAAACCCTAATCCTCTCATTGAGTCACCTTAAGTGGAGGAATTGACCTAATCTCTAGATAGATCAGTTCACCCTAGCCTAGCGCACCTCCTGATACTCTCAGCAAGCCAAGACGTCAAGTTTGAGTTTTTGGCCAAATCTAGGGTTTGACCAAGTCAAAGAAGCCATGACTTATTCTATGAAGTTAGAGAACAAGTTAGATGGATCTTTTAACTTTAGAGCATGGAAGGAAAGGATTAACCTCATCCTTGCCAAGAATAAGGTGCTAGATATCATGAAAGGAAAGATCGTGGAACCAGAGCTTGAAGAAGGAAAAGAAAAGGAATCAAAAAACGTTGCAGTGATGGAGAAGTTCAAAGGCGGTGACATCAATGCTATGAGTATCATAGTGGAATCTATAAAATACCGTATGATACCCCACATATCCCATCTTGACTCATCAAAGAATATGTACGATTCCCTAAAAAATATCTTCTCGGTCATAAACATTGGACAAGTTATGAGTCTGAAGAATGAGCTCCATGACATGAAGATGAATGATGAGGAAAACATAACATCATATTTTGTGAGCATCTCTCAGTTAAGAGATCAACTACAAGCTATTGAAGAGATCATCTTAGAGAATGAATTGGTAAACATGTTACTCAATGGTCTTCCCAAGACGTGGGATGCATTTTCCGCAAGCATGAACACAAGGAAGGAGTATCCTACATTTGAAGAACTTTGGACTTGTTGTGCTCAAGGAGATTCTAGGATCATTGCAAAAGATAAACCCCAAAAGAAGTACGATGATCAAGCCTTCCCAACAAGATTCAATAATTTCAGGAACAAAAGGAAGTTTGGCTCAAGGAGGAAGCCAAATCAAGAGAAAGACATTTCAGAAATACAATGCTTCAACTGTCGAAAGTATGGTCATGACAAGAATCATTGTCTCAAGCTAAAGAAAAGGAAGGGGATACATGAAGCATCAATTGCCAAAGAAAAGGAACCTACAAATAAGACCAAGCAGGATGAAAGAGACTTCTTCTTCTGAAGGTAACAATACTCTTCTTAGTTCTTGTACATATCTTGTTTGCATCGTCTCTATACATATCTTGTATATCTATCTCTTGGAAGATAATGTGTTCCAAGAAGAACCATACCTATGGAAAAACAAAAAGATAAGAATTGTTATCATTATACAAGTCAGATCATACAAATAATGTGGAAGCTATTACAAGATAAGCCGAAATCTGAATCAATCATGAAGAGACTTAGAATAAGCAAAGACAGAAAGAAGTCAGCAATCAAGAGGAAATTGGAGAAAGACTTATGACATTTTGCAGAATACAATAAGATGGAAGCGTGGACTCTGTTAGACAAAGGGAGCCGATTAAATATTACAGAAGACAATAAGTATGCATGCGGAAGCATGGATTCTGTTAGACAGAAGGAGCCGATTATATGCACTCATACATGAAGCAAGGATTAGGAGGGAGCTAATCCTATGATCCACTAAAGATGATGAAGGATATATCCATGGTAGCAACCAAGAAAGACAATATGTGTTCAGTTCAACCTTAGAAGAAGTCTTCTTCGAAGAGAAGCCTTAAAGTATCCCTGGTTGTCCATCCATATCCATGATATTATAATGAAAGGAAGAAGTGGAATCTTTAGGGTATGGAATCTATAAGTAACTCCATGGACCCAAGAGCTAAAGAAAAACATTAGGAAGGACCTGAAGATTACAGGAAAGAAAGAGAAACAAGAACAACCAATCATTGTATTAAGAATCACAAGATTACCAACCTGATATGAACTAAATAAAAGCAATCAAGTAGAGGAACTGAAAGTTGTGATATGAAAGAATTGCAAGATCCAGAACTAGAGGTTCTCCCAGACGAAGGGAGAAGACTATGATGATTACTTGTTCCAGTAAACCAGGCATGCCTCTACATGAGTCATTATATCATATGCAACATCCATGGGTTGAAGTTCTACATCATATGAATGCTAAGAATGTTCTCTAGAGAAATTGAACAAAGAGCGTATGAAGAGAAACCTCAAGACTTTGAGGCATACCAGAAAGATACCCTTGTATGCAGATGGAAGAAGGTAACTTGGTGGTGAACCTCCATTGCACAGTAGAAGTGTGGTGAATATTTTTCTATAACAAAGATATTGTATCAAGATGATTACTTAGAAGATCAGATCTCATGATGACAGAAGAAGTGCCACATGGATATGTTCTAGTTTTCCAACAATGATATACTCTATTGATTAGAGCTACATGAATCCTTCAGAGAAAACCAGTGCTCCAGACTGAAGTACATTTGAAATCAAGCATTGCATTATCCGTGATGAAGACCAGAAAGGAGAAAGTGGTTCTCCAATACATATCTCCACAGATGAGCAGATAAGAAGACATTTTGGTAAAGCTTCTGTCCAATATGAAAGAGTTTGTGTACTCAAGTTGGAGCTCATGGAGAGGAATTCCTTATTGATAAAGGAAGAGATAAATCCCATGTTGGGAGGGAGCACTGATGTACTCTTGATTGATGGATAGTCATTTTTCAGTTTGAAGAATGGTCAAGGATGAGAAAATTATTTCCAGTTCGAAAAGTGGATTGAGATTTATGACGGACAGACATTTTCCATTTTAAAAAATGGTCCATATTGTTGATGTACCATAGGCAGTGACTTCCCATTGTGGTTAAAATGGGAAGTGATCTAGGGTAGTCTCTCTTCTTGAGGGTGACTCAAGAAGACTGGCCTGCCTCACCAGACAATGATTTCTCATTGTGGTTAACATGAGGAATGGTTTGTTTTGGAGGTTGGTGCAGGACAATCATTTACTCTTGTGGTTAACATGGGAAATGGTTTGGACAGACATTCCTTAGGGTAGATTCATTTTCTCCAGGCTACACTTTGTTTAGTGCCGGAAGAATGGCCCAGGGTGGGAAATGGTCCAGGTTCAAAAATCAGGGACAAACATTCCTTAGGGCATACTCATTCTCTCCAGGTTACACTTTGTTTAGTGTAGGAGGAATGGCCTAGGGTGGGGAATGGTCTAGGCTCAGAAATTAGGACAATTATTCTTCCTTGCTTGAGAAGAATAATCCAAATATCTCATCATTGATGTCTTACCTTTTTTAGGGTAGATACTCTTCCGAGATCTCACAGATCTGAGTGGAAGAATGGACCAAATGATTCAGTTTATATCATAACATTGCTTCTATGCAGGTTGATATCAGATGATTGTTATGAAGACCGTATGTTTCTAAACAGTAGATGTATACTACTATGGTGGATGTGTTCCACTATTTGATCAAGTTTCTGTGTGATACTTGGTGTGGTAGTATACCACTAGATTGTAGTTGTGAACTACTATGGATAGACAAAGTTGTGTTCTATTGAATGATATTGTTTTAATTGACTTGAAGACTATCAGCAATGTTGAAAATGATTATCATCTAGATGGATGATCAATGAACAGATATTTCCCAGACAAAAAATGGTTCAGAACATTTATTCTTCTAGATTAGAAGAATGGTTCTTGTGTCACTCTGTGGAGTGAGCATCATGTCTGATTACTCAAATAGATTATGGTTCTAAGAGATGATGGAGTTGATGACACTGATGGTGATGATGGTGCTCATGATCTAGTCATGAGATAGTCTATACAACTATGTTGATGCTACCGGGTGAATGGTATGTGTTGTGCTCAATACCATTACCTGTAATACCTCCCTAGCTAGGAGGGAGTGTTGATATTATGGTAGTTGCGGGAGGTATTTACCTCCACATGTAAACCTGACCAGAATAGAATACTCTAGGAAGTAAGAAGAAACCCTAATGAGTTGGTGAATAACCCTAGAAGACATGTTGGCTCAAGAAGATAACTCATATTAGGTTATTAGCCTCCAAGAGAAGAAGCCGGCTAGAATAAATAATATATACTGAACAGAGAGATACCCAGAATGAGAAGTTGACCTAGGCATTTAGCTAGAATTACTATAAATACAGGAGGCTAGTCTTGATTCTAGCAGGCAGTCTCAGAATTGCAGAGCAGCACTTGTGTGCACTACAGTGCCCAATTTTGTGTGTAGGTTTGGAGGAGAGTTGTCGGTGTAGTTGCTGCAGCTAGCAGTTACATTTTGGCTTGGACTATCTCTTGGATAGGGTTTGGACTATCTAATCAGCTCTTGTTGGTGCGCTATCCTTGGGAAAATGTGTGTTACCCTTTGTTTGGATATCTAGCCTAGGTTTTTCTTTTGGACTAATTCTCTGTCAAGGTTAAGGTGCTCGAACGGTGGCTTCGGCCTATGGTTGGGTGACAATAGTGATATTGTCAATGGTAAAACAAGCACATTCATTATATTATAACAGTCAGGTTGGTCCTAATGTTAAAAGGAAGCAACATAAATGGTATAAATACATATTATTATACATTCATTTGAAACACAAGTCAAATTTTAGAGGAAATCAGAAGTAAAGAAGGCTGGATTTCAAGGAAGGATGAAGTCTTTTGGTGATGTGTTCTAAGGTATGTTATTTTTAGTTCATCTTACCATTTTTTCTATAACATTTTTTATAGAATGATTCAGATGGTGAAATTGCTATGGTATTTAGAAGACATATCAAGGTACCTATGGTAAAATTTTAAGCTCTTGATTCACTATAATTATGGAGATACACTCTGTGGAAGATAGAGTTTTTGACCAGTCCTGAAGCTAGTCAATAAACAGGTGTTCCGGGTAAAAAAGTCATAACTTATTCATAGAGAATCCAAATGACGTGGGACAAATTGAATTGGAAATAGTACGGACTTTAGTTTCTTGTGTGCTAGTTTCAGAATTGGATGTTAAATATTGAGCATGGGGAATTCTGTACAAGTTCGGTCTCCTGAATAAACCAGAATTGAACAAGGTCTACCATTCTATCTATAACTTATTTTTGGGGAGGATTCAAGGAGTGAAACTTGGAGAAGTTTTAGAGAATACATTGAGTAATATTATCTACATGATCAGAGTATTCCAATAAATGAATAATTTCATAAATTGAAGAAGTCTCGGGAAGCATTATCATGTTCTATGTGATGGTTGGTTGATGGTGATGATTTAATGTAAAGTTTTATTATCTCTCATATATTATTGGGTGGAAGGAAGGGGAAAGGATGGAGAGTTCAAATATATATTGATATTGGAGGATTGTATCTTCCTCTTGGAGGTTTATCCCTCCCTTTACATTTGGAATTTGTAGCTACCTTTGGAAGTCATTACTTCCCTTGAACAATAACTTTTGATTATTTCTCATATATTGTGCATGGTGTATTGTGGTGTATTGATGTAACTCTTATACTATTGTTCATTTCTCATTCGATATAATTGAATGGTTTAAGTATAAGTTGAAAAAGGTTTTAAATTGTACTTGATACTGATTCACCCCCCTCTCAGTATCAACATAACCGTTGATCGAGCAGGACAAGTGTCAATAGATCATGAGTTCTGGAAGATTTGAGTATGGAAGAAAGTTGGGTTTGAGATTTCAAACTCCAAATTCCGGAGTTGCGAAGGAGTTCATAGTCGTTGATTGAAGGAGGGGCAGATCTAGTTTGTAGATTCGAAAAGCACAAATCTGAACTGTCGATTCAGAAATTATTGTCATGATTGCAAGATCGACGATCCCGTACCATTGCAGGAAGAAGAGTTGCACGGAGTTTAAAATATCGAGGGTGGGCCTCAATCCAAACTGTGGTTTCGTCAGGAGGATACATGGAGGATTGAGGAGGATTTTGGACCCAAAAGTATTTTGACTTCAAACTGCTTGTAGTTGCACCCACAATCACGTGGTCATCACCAAGGTCACATCAACAGGGCTTATCAGGAAAAGGAGCTAACGCCCAACACTTTGAGATTTCGCAGGAGAGCGAAAGGGAAGGTTGTGGGTGCCATTAAAACCTGCAACAAGAAGCTGAAAGGGCTTGTGTTTAGTCACAAAAGGAAAGAATTATGGTTTTAGAGAGTCACTTGAATCTAGAATCGGAGATCCAAGACCAGGAGGTCGCACAGCCCTACGGGAGAGCAAGGGGGCTACATCAGGTGGTATCAAAGCTAATATTGAGTTAGTTTGTAGACAACAATCAAAGGACAAAGGAGTTAGATTGATATCATTTTTGGTATCAAGAGTTTGATTTATATTTGTGGGTGACACAGTGAAATCATGCCACCTAGAAGTCGTATAGAGAATGAAGAAATGGAAGAAGAAATGAGGCGACTCCAAATGAGAGTGGACACCATGGAAACAACATAGAGGAGAGCACCAGATGTTGGAGATATCAGTGAAGCTGAGAGTGAAGAATAAGAGGTCGAAGAAAATGTAGTAGAGGATGTTGCACAAGATCGCTTAATAATTTTTTTTTCAAAAATAGGAGCCAGAGCAAGGATAGAGGTACCAATGTATGAAGGCAATTTAGAATTTGAAGAATTGTTAAATTGGGTACATGCTATGGAAAAATACTTAGATTATGAATATATCGAAGAAGACAATATGGTGAAGCATGTAGTGACAAGACTGAAAGGTCATGCAGTGCTATGGTGGGATGAACTACAAGACGAATGCAGAAACATTGTTAAACAGAAAATTAAAAACTAGGATAGGATGGTAGCCAACTGAAGGAAAACTTTATCTCAAAGGACAATCAAATCAATCTGTTCAGAAGAATGAAAAACCTGAGGCAGAAAATATTATCAGTGAAGGAGTACATTGAAGAATTTTACAGACAAAACATTAGGGTTGGACAGAAAGAAAATGAGGATGAAAAGACAACCATATATATCAATGGGCTGAAATATGAAATCCAAGAGGAGATCAGCATGATGCCGGTTAGTATAGTCAAGGATGCTTATCAAGCAGCCTTGAAATATGAAGAGAAATTGGCTAAGAAACAAATCCAATGAAGCAGAGGAGGAAACTCAAGAAGAGGTAAGGGAACTACCAGAGAGAAGTTCTAGAAGAAGAAGCACAAAGCTGAAAAACAACATTATCACCATGAGAAGGGTGGAAGTTCTAAAGAAGGAAAACATGGTGGGATAAGTTCATTTTCCAGAGGAAGAGGAAGAGGAAGAACTAGAGGAGGCATAGTTAGATGCTACACCTGTGGAAAGAAAGGGCACAAGTCTTGGGAATGTCCCAAGAGAAAGAACGAAGGAGGAGGTGAAGCACATGTTGTTGAAGCACAAAAGCATGTGGAAGAAGAAGTGGTAGAAGGAGGGAAGAACTTCATGATGAGGAAGATTCTTCTTAAACTAGAGAAGGAGATGGAGGAACCAATTCAACAAACAAGTTTGTTTAGAACTACTTGCAAGACGAAAGATAGATTTTGTAAGGTGATCATAGACACTAGGAGAACTGACAATTTAGTATCCATGGAGATGGTGGAGAAGATGGAGTTGAAGACAACTGCACATACAAACCCATACAAGGTATCATGGTTGCAGAAAGGACATCAAGTAATGGTAAGTCAACAATGCCAAGTTGAATTTAAAATAGGAGGTTATAGCGATGAAATATTATGTGGTGTAATTCCTATGGATGTCTATCATATTTTATTGGGGAGACCATGGAAGTTTGACAAAAAGATTATTCATGATGGAAGAAAGAATACTTATACCCTAGAAAATAATGGTTGGACACATATGTTGTTACCATAGAAGACAAAGAGAAAAAGAGGGAAGTTAGTTCAAGTATACTTCTCATGAGTGGGAAGGAACTCTTGAAAGAAGTCAATAAGGAAAACAAAATGTTGTTTTTTGTAGTGAGGAAGCCTAGAGTTATCCTTACAAGTACTTATGTGGAAGATTTTCCTATAGAAATCCAGGATCTGTTAGAAAACTTTGTTGACATAGTAGTGGATGAGTTACCTCACTCATTGCCACCCATTAGGCGTATAAGTCATCATATTGACCTTATTCCAGGAGATAGTTTACCAAACAAAGAAGCTTATAGGTTGATAGCTAGAGAGGATGAGAAAGTCAAAATTCAAGTCCAAGATTTGCTGGATAAAGGTTTAGTCAGGGAAAGCCTAAGCCCATGCGCAGTACCAACTGTGTTAAGTCTAAAGAAGGATGGAGGATGGAGAATTTGTACAGATTCCTAAGCCATCAACAAGATAACCATTAGGTACATATTTCTTTTATCGAGGATGGATGATTTGATGGATTGTTTGAGTGGAGCGAGCTATTTTTCCAAGATATAATTTAAGAGTGGATATCATCAAATAAGAATGAGAGAGGGAGAGGAATGGAAAACAACATTCAAGACAAATGAAGGATTGTTTGAATGGCTAGTCATGTTGTTTGGGTTGACAAATGCACCAAGAACATTTATGATATTGATGAATAAAGTGTTGAAAGACTTCATAGGGAAATTTTTCATAGTATATCTGGATGACAAGATAATCTTCAGTAAGAGAAAGGGAGAACACTTAAGACATTTGACATTAGTGATGGAAAAGTTGCAGCAAGAGAAGTTGTTGATAAATATGAAGAAAATTTATTTTATGAAGAAGGAACTCATATATTTGGGTTTCGTGATCTCTTCAATTGAATTGAAGATGGATCTGGAAAAGGTAAGAGCAATCAAAGAATGGCCATCACCAAGAAACATATTTGAGGTAAGAATTTTTCATGGGTTATCAAGATTTTATAGAAAGTTTATCATAAATTTCAGTGGTATATGTGCACCCATGTTGGACACTATGAAGAAGAAACACAAGTCCTTCAGTTGGACAGAGGAAGCTGAAAAAGGTTTCAAGGTGTTGAAGGAGAAGATCACAGAACAACCAATTTTGGTCTTACCAGATTTTGGAAAAATATTTCAGGTGAGATTTGATGCAAGTGGATTAGTTATTGGAGCAGTCTTGAGTCAAGACAATAGGCCAGTTGCTTATTTCAGTGAGAAACTGAATGACGCCAAGAAGAATTATTCTACATATGACAAATAATTTTATGCAGTTATTCAAGATTTGAAGAAGTGGAGACACTATCTAATTCCTAAAGAATTTGTGTTGTACAGTGATAATCAAGATTTGCAATTTATTACTATGGAAGACAAATTGAATCAGAAACATGCAAAATGGGTAGAATTTATGAAGAATTTTACTTTTGTTACCAAGCACATTGTTGGAACTGCTAACAAAGTTGCAGATTCTTTGAGAAGGATGAGTTTGATTGTACAGGAATTCCAAGTGGAGACCTTAGGGTTTGAACACCTCAAGGAGATGTACCGAGAAGATACAGATTTTAAGGAAGCTTATGAGGCATGCAAGAATCCTTTATTGGGAGACAGAAGCCCTTGGACTGAAAATTTGATTCAGGATGGATTACTATTCAAGGGAAGCCAATTGTCCATACCGAAATTCTCAATGAGAGATAACTTGTTGAAGGAGAAACACAATGGAGGTTTAGATGGATATTTTGGTCACGATAAGACATTTGCATAGCTGATTAATTCGTAGTATTGGCCGAGCATGAGAGCATAGATGAAAAATTTTGTGAACAAATGCATAATTTGTCAATATGAAAAAGGAATACAACAGAACATTGGTTTGTATCAACCATTACCAATTCCATAAAGGTTGTGGGATGCAATCAATATGAATTTTGTTTTGGGATTTCCTAGAACTCAAAAAGGGAGTGATTACCTATTTGTTGTGGTGGACAAATTTTCAAAAATGACACATTTCATACAATGCCAGAAGACAAATGATGCTACACACATAGCTAATTTGTTTTTCAAAGAAGTAGTGAGACTACATGGATTGTCAAGGAGCATAGTCTCAGATAGGGACACCAAATTTGTATGATACTTTTGGAGGACTCTGTTCGTGCTCTTTTCGTCAATGTGTGAGCAAAAAGAGAGCACTTACATGCCTAGTTGGGCTCTTCTAGTCATGACAGCTGTAATGCAAAAGGTTAGAAAGAAAATAGTAAAGGTATTAACAAGAATTCAACAAGAACTAAATAACAACATGAGCATAAAAATAAAAACTAAAAACAAGTGACAATGGAACAAGTTCACCAATAGATAGGCTGATCTGATTA